>PVLC010025349.1:0-23883 GCA_004027655.1 Graphiurus murinus | reverse complement strand
ACAAAACTCATATAATCCAATCTCATCTTCTTACTTTATGCATACAATATTTTAGTGTGAGCAAGTTATTTAACTTAATAACTTTCAAGTTAAATTTTACTTGAGTACTCAAGGAACTTCATGAACTGGCTTTTTTCCTATTTTTATGGTCAAATCATTCCCCACTCCTCAGTCTTCATAAACATTCTCACTAATCCCAAGCCCTTTGCACTTATGTTTATCCCTGAAAGACTTTCTATGTCTTATTTTATTACTTCACATGGTGATTTTGGTATTCTCTGACCATTACTAGTGGACAGTGAGTTCTGTGAAACCAGGAAACATTCACCTTTGGATTATTCAGAAATAGCGGGTGCATAGGCTGTTCTGGTAAGGGAATAAATGAGTAAAATGTCAGCATGCAATTTAAGCCCTCAGTGATTTCTATAGGAAGAAGTTCCTCTCAGTGCATTTCCTTGAATGATGAAAAAGTCATTTCCAAATAAAAATGATCAATTATGGGTTTAAACCCTTTTAAAGGGTTTATGGTAATATAAAATATTTCTAGTCTATTAAGGAAACAAAGTAGGACATAAAATTATAAAGATAAAATAATACTGAGGAAAAATGGAAAATAAATATATTTTGGTGTACTTTCTGTGGTTCATAACATTTATTTTTGGAAAAAGATCACACAGTACTTTTTAAATGGGAAAATGAACTAATGCACTCTTAGAAATGTTCTTTTATGTCCAGTATGTCCCAAAAGATTTTGTACACTGAGAGGCTGTCTCCAACTCGGACCTGGAGGCTTCTACCTATGTTAGATTCTGGGCATGGATGAGAAGAGCTGGGTCTAGTCCCACAGCACAACACCAAGGCTGCCAGGGTGGTAGGCTAGATGACCAAACTAAGGTGAAGAATGTGGAATGGTGATTATTATTTTCCCTTAAATTGTACTTCTTCAGGATTCTCTAAAAGCAAGGTTAATTCTTCATTTATTTCAAAAGAACTTATTGAATCATTGACTCCACATTTCAGGTTTTTAAAAAATTATTATTAATCTATTCACTATGTCAGAATAAATCCTAAAGGAATACAGTTAATGGTAACTCCACACACAGCCTTCAGATTTAGTGGAATGACATGTCTTCAATGCCTCTGAAGACAAAATCACTCAAAACAGATCTTTTGTGTCAAAAAGATTTTGTAGCACACTGATCTATACTTCTGAAGAACCACAATAAAATTAAAGCATCCATTTAAATATGTTAGATGTTTTAGAATTCCATGGCAAAATAAACACTTATTTCACAAATACATTTTAAGCTGCTTGAAAAGGGAAAGGACTAATTTCAATGGCTGATGCTAAGAGAAAAGTGGTATGTTAATTCAAATTTTTCTAGAAACATCCTTAGACCTGGAAAAGACTGATAAAAGGTGTATTGTAGCTACTATTTATATGATAAAATGCTGAAAAAGTTTACTTGGGATTATCAGTACTTTTTAGATAGTATTTATTTTAAAAGAGAAAATGTTCATATATTGTAAAAACTAGTATTAATAAATTAATACAAATGCATAATGAAGTAAAATTAACTTGGATTACCATTTTAAAACTTATTTGAAACCTAGTATGCCAGTGCACACCTGTAATCCCAGTACTGTGGAGACTGAGACAGGAGGACTGCAGGTTCCAGGTCAGCCTTAGCAACTCAATGAGATCCTATTTCAAACTAAAAAATAAAAAGGCCTAGAGGTGTACCTCAGAACTAGAATGCCCCTGAGTTCAATCCCCAGTACCAAACAAACACTTTATTTGAGGTTTTGATATGAAATATCTAACAGTAAAAATTCAACTAGACAACACTATTTTTCAATTTCTTTTTCCCGCTGGGATGTAGCTCAGTGGTAGAGTACTTCCCTAGCATGCATAAGGCCCTGTGTTTGGTTCCCCAGCACAGAAAAAAAAAGGAAAAAGAAAAAAAAGTACTTTCTTTTCACACTGCTTACTATCAATCTAATGCCTTAAAAGAGAATTCATAAAACAATATGTCAAACATTGAAACTTTATACTGCCCCATGATGTACCTTATTTATTCTTAATATATTTCTATGAAGTAGAATAATTCTGTTATTATTCTCTTTTACTGTTAAAGATCAACTTTGCATGAATCTGTTTCTAAAGTTCTGTGCTTTAAACATACTATAATTCATGAAGATGCTAAAATATTACAAAGCTCTTTCTGGCTATAATATTAACAATGCAAAGTTAGAAATGATGTGATTCTTGAAGTCCTGTCTATCCACTTTACTTATGAACTGAAAAGGAAAAAGAATATCCAAAAGCCCTGAAATATTTTGGCATTGAAATCAGCATCTGCCCTATTAGCATAGAGATAATTGAAAACTGTTGAGTAAATACAGTGGAACAGGTCCAGAGGGAAGACCTACAAACTTGCAGCTCTTATAGGAATTGTGTATAATTAGTATTTTAGAAATCAACCATTTCAAATAACAATAAGGACATATCTAAATTCTTAAATAATAAAATAAAATTAAATAAATAAATAAAAATACTTAAATAAAAGTAAATGCCTCTAGGACGCATTCTGTGTTTTTTTGGGAAGACTTCACATGAAGCCATCTGGGCTGCCCTTGAAGGCCATCTGAGAAGAAGATAAGAGCTCAAGAATCAGGAACTCCAGTCCAGTGAGGAAGTATTGAGTTTCTCTGCACTTCTATTTTTTTCATGTTGATAAAAAAGAAATATTTAAGGATATCTAATATATTTAAGGATATCTAATATTCCTTCTGATTCTGAAACTAAAAGAATTGATGGTGAATTGTCATTTCTTAAGATTTAGAAATTGGTCAAACATATTCTAAGAAGTATTCAATATAATTTAGGGGAAATTTTTTTTAATTTTTAATTTTTTTTTAATTTTAAATTTTTTTTAATTTTTAATTTTTTTTTCCTATTTCTTTTTTTAAAATTAATTAATTTATTTTTTCAGCATGGATTTTTTTATACATTTCTTGAGTACGACAGGGTTACATAGACATTTATGATAAATCAGGAATTTTTTTTTTTAACCTACACAATTTGCTTTTTTCAAACTGAAGACTAACAAGTTTCATGTATTTAACTAATTCTGATGTAGCTTGTATTAGATCACAATTACAAGAAAAAATGAGGATAATATAATTAACTGGGAAAACATTTACCTCCAGATTTTTAAAATGTAAACAGATTTTTTTCCCTCAGCACTGGGAATCAAACCCAGGGTCTCCTGCATGCTCGACAATTGCTCTATCACTAAGCTACAACCCTGGCACAAATGTAAACATATTTTAATGACTACTTTGAATTGCTACAAAGTGAACCATCAGCCTCTCCAATAGTCCCCTATTCATAGTCCACCATGTATGTGGGGCTGGGCTGGTCAGTGGACTGCAGACAGGACTAAAATTCTCGCCTGAGTTATAATAAAGAAAAATCTGAAACTGGTTATATTTTATTGTGAGTGTATTTGTGCCTATTTGTGTTTTTATATTTGTATAGAGGATGTGAAGCAGAGATCCTCAAGGGAGATGAGCCCTGGCATCAGTAAAGAATGGGTGAAGCAAAGCAACACAAATTTGGGTGTCTGTTGGCAAAAGAGGATGGGAGGGTGGAGGAGCAGAAGTCACGGGGAGATAATGCCACTCAGGTGGGAAACAAAGCCACTGAAAATTTCCTTCTGGCAAGGATGACATAACACTTTTTGTAACTCAGGAGAGTGATTTTAAATTTATTTGCTGTAATTACCCTAAGTTCTTGGGAGCCAAGTGTGCGCTGTATAATATACCCCTGCCCTGCCTCTGGCACTGCCTTTGCTCTGGTGGCCCCAGAGAGTCATTTGTTACAGGCAACAGGTGCAAACGCCAAAGCTCCAAGCACTCAGGCAAGGCTTCTCCTGGCAGCCTCTGTGCCTTTGAATGTTCCCAGCATCTTCCTCCTTCCCTTGAAGACACTGTTTCTTGCTTCCCCTGTGGCCTCCAGTGAGGCAAGTCCTTTCTTGTTCATGCCCCAGTAGTACTAGTTTCTGCATATGGAGGAGATCTGGATCTCCTTGCTTCTAACTGCTACCTCCAGACCTTTCTGCCTTCCTCCTTCTAAATCACCAGCTTTGGAGCAGACTATGCAATGCGTCATCTTTCTTGTGGCCAAACACCAACTCCTGATTCATTCTATTTTCACATTAGTTATTCCAGTAACTCCCCTGCACTTTTTATTACCAATCATTATCTCTGTTCCATAATCTCAGGTCTACTATCATCTCTTCTTTTTCAAAATTTTAACCCCATCAGGCCCTATAATCCATGAATCCTGTCAACTTTTCTCCTTCAAGCCCCTCATATCTTTCCTTTCTTCCTTAGACAACTAAAGTTCATAGTCCACCATTTTCAACTGGTTACAAACAACCTCAGTCAATCATGTACCCTTCTCTTATTTTATAATACACACCTGGAAATTCCCAAACTTCCACCACAGGAGCACCTTTGTGTTGTACTTCACTGGAGGGTAACATGCCATCATGAGGACTCGTGCCATGCTAGATCCATGGCAATCAACATCAAGTGGACCATTAGTGCTGCCGCACACACAGAACTGCCCATCCCCGTCTCCCTCTCATCCTCAATCATGTCACACCTCTATTTTCAAAACTCTAACACCGTCTATTCCACCCTCACACTCACACAATGGCCTTTGTGGTGAAAATAGATGTAACCAGAAGAGTACTGCTGTAAGATCCTGACACTCTTCTTCTGTTGCTAGAGATGTATTGTCTAGATTTTTGTCTAAGGCCCGCTTCCCCACCCCATCCCACATGGATATTGTTTCAGCGAATTTCTAATCTCTTCTTTGCATCACCAGTTTTTTATTTTAGAAAACGCACAGTGACAAACAATGTTGTATCCTTCTCTTATTAAAAACAACAAGAACAAGGCCGGGCATGGTGGCGCACGCTTGTAATCCCAGCATTTGGGAGGCTGAGGTAGGAGAATCTGGGTTCAAGGCCAGCCTCATCTACTTAGTGAGGCTCTCCGCAACTTAGTGAGACCCTGTTTCAAAATAAAGAATAAAAAATAGGACTGGGGTTACAGGTGTAGCTTGGAGGTAGAAGGCTCCTAAATTCAATCCCCAGTAAAACACAAACACACACACACACACACACACACACACACACACACGGAACAAAGTCTGTTGACACATATTCCTCTCCAGCTTCCAGCTACTGCCACATTTCTCTGCTTTCTTCCTTCAGCAACATTTTTAGATTTAGGTAGAGTTCCTTTCTCCTCTCATTTTGCTATTTTTCTGTTGAATCCATTCCACTTAGTCTTTTAAGCCAAACATGTCATTAAAGCTAAACCTTTATTCCCGGTGTGGTCGTGCACACTTGTAATCCCAGCATTTGGGAGGCTGAGACTGGAGGATCTGGGTTCAAGGCCAGCCTCAGCTGCTTAGTGAGGCCCTCCGCAACATAGGGAGACCCTGTTTCAAAATAAAGAATAAAAAAATAGGGCTGGGGCTGTAGCTTGGAGGTAGAATGTCCCCATGTTCCATCCCCAGTACCACACACACAAATAAAAGTAAAACCTTTATAGAGTCAGTATCAGTGTCCATGTTTCAAATATTATAGTAGATTTTAAAATATAATAATATAATATACTTAATTAATTGTTATAGTCAATTCTTAGTCTATATATATATATTTTTTTTTCTGTACTGGATATGAAACCCAGGGGCATTCTACCTCCAAACTACACCCCCAGTCCTATTTTTTATTCTTTATTTTGAAACAGGGTCTTATTAAGTTTCAGCGGGCCTCACTAAATAGCTGAGGCTGGCCACAAACCCAGATTCTCTGGTCTCAGCCTCCAAGGTACTGGGATTACAAATGAGCGCCACCACGCCCGACTACATTTATTTATTAATTTTTACTTGGCAGTTTTTGATATAGTTGTAATTCTCTCCTTCTTGTAACAGCTTCTTCACATGTTACTTATTTGTATGTTTATTTTCTGTCTCACTTGCTTTCTGTATCTTCTCCTACTTCTGCTGTGGTGACATTTAGACTCAGAGTATCAATAGTTTCTTTGCACATAAAATAAAATAAATGGGTTCACTTTTTTTTTGCACAAATCATGTCATATTATATACTACATATATATGTGTATTTAATGTTTACATATTGAGTATTTTCCCTTTTAACCTTAGAAGGCATCTGTTATAAGAGTTGTACTAACGGTTAAATGAAGTGAGAACTGAAATAATATGTTCCTAATGCTCACAGATGCACCTGGAATTTGGAAACCTTGTGACCTAGGAACCTACCTTGCCCTTTATACTAAACTGGTTCTGTGAGCAACCACAACCCACTCAATCCGTGAGACACAATGATCCCATCAGTAACATGAAGGGTAACATTAGGATATTTCCAAGTCTCACATTGTATGCTGAATTAATTTCATTATTTTCCTCCTCAACCTCTAACATAAAAACAAAAATTGAAAAACACGTGAGCACAATTTTAGGATGCATCAGTAATTATTGAAAATAGTAACATTTTTAAAAACTAGCAAGCTACAGGAGTTGGAAGAATTCAGTTATTGTCTTCCCATGCTCTGTATATTCAGCCTAAGTTTGTAGATAACAAAGAAGCAAATTCAACACTACTCGACTCTGTCAATATACCCTTTCATCCAACTCAGGTCCACCAAAATTCTTATGGGCAGATATATTTTGGAATTCAGACATTTTTTTTTTTTTACAGAAGTAATACAATGCACAAATATTACTTAACATCTTCAATAGGGTCTTGGAAACCTGGTGTATTATAAACAAATGCACTAATATTTATGATATATCATACAATGACTAGTCATATTAAATGACTTTTTTCAGCTCAAGTCCAAAGTAGTTCTGGTGGCTAGCCACCATACATGTCATAAAAAACTCAGCTTCCAATCCTTTATAGAGTTTTGAATTACAGATTAAGGATTTTGAACCTGTCTAATTATCAATGGTTATTCAGAAAACAACTGCTGCGTTGGAAGAGAAATGTGTTAAAATCCTTACCTCCTCCGCACATGGCATCACAGTCTTCCCAGCCTGTGTGCGTCCACATGAAGAGGGGCTCGGGTGCCTTGGTGCTCTGATTCTCTGGAAGGGGATCTGATGGGATGGTGTATTCATAGTGAAGACCATAATTCTGATCTTGAAACAGGAGCACCTATAGCATAAAAATGATTAAGGCAGAGGGGTCAAGCTAGAGCAAACATAATGTAAAACATACAACTAAGAATATTGAGGCTTTAAAATGGTTTGTGCATGGTGAACGTGCCTCTTAAATGTGTAACAGAAATGTGATAGTACTCTTAAACTTTAAAATGGTCATGTTATCTTATCTAACATCAAGCTATGACCTGCCTTCCCCCTCATAATAAAACAAAAGACGGACAAGAAGTCTCTGAGTTAACAGAGAAGGATGAAGACATTGGGTATTCACTGCCTTCCATAGGGCTGAGGATTTCTAGGCCAAATAGAGGGTAAGACTTCATTCCATGTATGCTTATGGTTAACATTGAATTTTGGCAAGGTTACTACTTTTTCCTAACTTAATAACTATGCAATCGTTTACATGTAAACAGTTTAGTAAACTGTAAGGGATGAATGGGAATGATGGAGCCTTGGGGTACACTGCATGGAACCACAGGTGTGGATCATGTCTTCTCTGCTCTCTGTAGGTACCCAGCGCCAAGCTCAGGACTGGATCATAATAGACACTTGTATATATTTATTTAGTGGATACATGTATACACAGATGTATCTATGTATGTATATTTAAGTAAAAGAATCAATGATACTATATACATTTCTTCATAAGTTCAATTTTAAATGTGTACTAATTATTCACATGAACTGCATCACTTCTATGGCTCTGAAGATTTATAGAAGCAATCTATATAATGTGATGCATAAAAACATGTATTCCTACATTTTTTAATTATGATAAATTTTCAGAGTACTTTGTTGAATATTTTACCTGTGTTTCTGGGTAGTTGTAATGACAGGTAACAAAGTTAACACTCCCTGGGAAAATTTTTTTTTTTTTTTTGGTTTTTTTTTGGCGGTACTGGGGATTGAACTCAGGGGCATTCTACCTCCGAGCTATACCCCCAGCCCTATTTTTTATTCTTTATTTTGAAACAGAGTCTCACTAAGTTGCGGAGTGCCTCACTAGGTAGCTGAGGCTGGCCGCGAACCTGGATCCTCTGGTCTCAGCCTCCCGAATGCTGGGATTACAAGCGTGCGCCACCACGCCCGGCTCCTGGGAAAAATTTAAAAGAGCCCAAGGATATGAGTCTGAATATTTCTACTATGTTGTCTTTACTTTTTTTCTCAATATTTTATTCAATGTACCTACTAAAGTACAAAGATATATTTTTATGTGTGGATTGGGTAACTAAAATGCTGACTTCAGTAAATAGTGATATCAATAATAAAAATAATAGGTTTTAAATTCACAAATGCATAACTTAGCAGATACTAATTCAAAGTACATCACGGTGCTTATTTTGGCTTAAATATGTTGTTTGATGTCACCGATTATAAGTTAATTTTAGCCTAACAAGTTTAAAGTGAAAGAGCTTAAATTAGTGTTTTTAAAAAGCTTGTGTATGATTTAAAGCAGCCTATGATACAATTTTTAACTTTATGAAATAAACAAAAACCCAGCAATGTATAAACTTACGTAATTTCATGAAAACATGTCTGTTTTTCCTAATAAAACACCTTTTCATTGATAGAACTTTAGGTAGTTTTTGAATATATAATACCATTTAAAATAAGAGACACTGGCCACATAAACATTAGCTTTTTAAAAAGTTTGAATTTAGCAGTATTCTTTGCAAAAGGGAAAGTGTGACCATGTTATAGTTGATGGGCACAGACTGAAATGTGGCAGCAGAAGATATTGCCTTTCAGAAATCAGTATCAGCTTTCAGTCTAAAATAGTCGTTAAAGGAAAAATATCTTAGTTTCTCTTGAATTATTGACTAAATTCAGGTCACACTGATGCCTTCTTTTAGACATAGTTTACTCACTTTAATTATGATTCATGGTTCCAGGAAAAATCTTGGTTACTAGGAAGATTAAGGAAATTACCAGGAAGATTAAAGATTCTGCAGCAATAAAATACCCTCTGCCCAGTACCAAGGTCTCATATACACTGTTTTAAGATATTGAAGTAGAGGTTCAGTAAAAGACCCTTGGTCTTCTTCCATTTAAAAAAAAAATGTAGAGTGGGGCATGGTGGCAAACACTTGTAATCCCAGTACTTGGGCGGCTGAGACAGGAAACCACCCTCAGCAACTTAGCAAGATCCTGTTTCAAAATAAAAAATAAAATCTGACTGGGAGTACTCAGAGGTAGAATGAGTTCAATCCCCAGTAACACACACACACACATACACACACACGAAATATAGGTAGCCAGGTATGGTGGCACACTCCTATAATCCCAGTACAAGTTCAAGGAAGGCTGAGAAAGGAGAATCACAAGGCCCTCAGGGACTAAGCCCTCAGGGACTTAGACCCTGTTTCAAAAAAAAAAAAAAAAAAAAAAAAAAAAAAAAAAAAAAGACAGTAGATCTGGGAGTATAGCTCAGAAGTAGAATTCTCCTGGGTTCAATTCCCAGTAATACACACACACACACACACACACACACACACACACACACACACACACAATGTAGATTACACTTATGTAAAGCAGGCAAACATGATGCATTTTTTGAGAACCAGTCATTAAACACATATTTGTTACTGATATGTAGGGAGATACATAAAATAATTCTTCAAAACTCTGTATACTTGTGATCTAAAGCAGTTTGATATAAAGATTTAAGCTTTATACAAGACAGGCAGCATTGAATAGTGATTACTTATCGATATCTACATAGCATTGAAAAATACTAGACACATTGCTTAGCTCTTGTCATACTTAGTTTCTTTAGTTTGTAAAATAGAGTAATAAAAATACATAACACACAGGGTTATTGTGAGGATTAAATGCTGTAATAATGTAAAACCCTTTTGACCAGTGTCTGATTCTCAGTGCTCAACAAGTGGTAGATACGACTATGATTGGAACAGAAGGTACAAACCCACTCATCCTGCCCTCTGTGCTCCTCTTGGTAAAGCATTATTGACTACAGTTATGTACAGCTTTATAATTCAAATTGTGGGTTGTAGATCAGCAGTGGTGGCAGCAGGTGGAAGCTGTTTAGAAATACAACTCTCAGGTCTTGCCCCAGAACAAATGACTCAGAATGTGTGTTTTAACAAGAACCCCAGGTCACCTGCAGGGAAGCAAATGGGCCAATATGTGATTGAACCTCTGGCTCTTAGACTAGCAACACAAGTGTCCCCAGTGGAAGATAAAATCAACCTCAACTATGTGGAGATACTAAATAATGGGCACACATGCTATAAGTAAATAGTCAACTGATCATGTTTTAGACTGGATTCAGGTGTAGACTTAAGGAGTAGCTGAAATGTCTGAATTTTACTTATTTTTGCCATAAAAATAGAAAATTTACACTAGCTGTGTAGTAAGTCCTCTGGTTCTGGTGCCATAAGTACTGACTGCCATCAGCAAAGTCAAAAGGGGACTGTGGACCTACCACAAGCCAGGACAGACAGAGCCCTATAATCCTAATTTTCTCTGTCCGAACTCTCTCCTGACTCATCTCCAGTCTTTCACTACATAGTAAAGAAGGTTAATATCCCAGACACTATTTTAACAATCCTTTGCAGTTATCTATTAATCTAGGCACTCTTTTTACAAGCATCACTGTGGTTAGTAAATGAATGCTTTTAGGAAAAAGAAACTTCTTACTCTTGGTAGTGCATCTCTACATTGAATCTGTGAATTCCCTAAAACATCTTGCTGCATTTGTAATAATTGCTCCTTTCAGATATCATGATTTAAAATACACTTTAAAAAATCTTAAAAACTCAACCTCTTAAATAATTTCAAATGTCTACCTGACAATTCATATTTTGGAAAAAGATTAGAGAAGGTACAGTAGGAAGATCTTTGCCATGAGACCTTGATTATGCAGTATTACCAATTCTTTCTCTCATACCAGGAGATGTAAAGGTGTTGTCGTAGGACCTTTGGCGGAGATCTTCTCCCAGAGGCCTCGTCTTACATAATGGACTGTAGTTCCAGCTAAATTGAAGGCTCCAGAGTGTTCAATCTTCCAGTCACTATTAATAGAGTGTTTGCCAGAATCTCGGAGAGCTGTAGAGGGGTTAGGATATTAGCAAATCAGCATTATGTGTCGAAACCCACTTCATACTATTGCATTAAAAACCTTTTACTCGGCCGGGCGTGGTGGCGCACGCTTGTAATCCCAGCATTCGGGAGGCTGAGACAGGAGGATCCGGGTTCGCGGCCAGCCTCAGCTACCTAGCGAGGCACTCCGCAACCTAGTGAGACTCGGTTTCAAAATAAAGAATAAAAAATAGGGCTGGGGGTTTAGCTCGGAGGTAGAATGCCCCTGAGTTCAATCCCCAGTAACGCAAAAAAAAAAAAAAAAACCTTTTACTCATTCCTAAGCTAATGACTCAACACATTGATGTAAAACATAAGCCATCTCCTCTCAGAAAATATCTTTCCTTCTGTCCTGAAGCTGTCCATGTCCACAACTCTACAGCCACAGTTTCTTTGCCTCATCCAACCTCCTTGGACACTGGATGTCCGTATCTCTCATTTTGGTTTGTATTCATATATTTTTAACACATTATTATGTTAAAGCTATGTGCATCTGTCTCATGGCAGTGAACCTATGAACACTGTACAGGCTGGTACAACATCTGACATGCACACTGTTGTATTCTATGCTCATCCAGAAAGTGTGTGATTAAGGGAAGATCAATAAGCAGCATGTCTGCCAATACATCAAAATCTCAGGGCTATATGTATGACAAAACAATTCGAAGAGAATATGTTGACTGTAAAATAGGTCCATGGATTCTTAATACTTATAGTTTGTGGTTTTCTATAAAAATAATGAAAGATAAATGCTTCTTCTCACCTATAAACAACTGCTACTTATATAGAACTTTAATGAATGAACTTGTTTACATAATTTTTTCTCCTTTTTTTTTCCTGTAGTGTTGATGATTTAACCCAGTGGCACTCTATTTCTAAGCTACACCCCTCACCTTTTTTATTTTTATTTTTCCAAATTTTGAAAAAGGACCTCACTAAGTTGCTGAGGCTGGCCTTGAACCTGTGATCTTTTGGTCTCAGCCTCCCAAGTACTGGGATTACAGGCCTGTGCCACCAAGGCCAGTTGTTCTTCACTTTTGACTTGATCTCTGCTACTATTTAAACATGACTCATGATATGGAATTGTGATGTTATTGTTATGTTTCAAGTTAAAGTTTCTTTCTATTGTTTTCCAGATGATTTTACTTTTTTATTTAAACTTTGATAATCTTCCTTGTAACTTTATTCTGTTTCTAAAAGACATTGACACAGAGTCTTATTCAAGGCTTTTATATCAAAATTATACAAAAATGTTTTGAAAAGTTGGTAAATTATTGCTAATTATTATTTAAGCTAATCTCCATTTACTAGATGTCTGAGGGTTTTCAAGTTTTCAATGTTGTAAATAATGGCTTGAATAACTATACAGTAAACTAACCTTGTGTACATCAATTTCCCTTGGATATATCCCCAGATTTATAGTTATAGAAGCAAAGAAACTGAACATTAAAATTTTTGAAAAACAGTTTCAAATGGATTTTCATAAAGGTAGTATCAATTTAGACTTCCATACCAGTGGCTGAGAGTACCTGTTCCTGACCAACTCCTTGGAATAGAAATTTCTCTTATGTAACATTAAATAATGACTGAATAATTACTTAAACAGTATTAGCTATAACATAAGCATACCCGATGTTTGGGATCTCTGAAAATGAACAAAATAGATAAGCTCTAGTGCCTCATGGAACCTGTAATCTAATTAGAGAACGAGATGTTCTACAAGTTATTTGAGTAATTTATGAGATGCTGACACTCCTGTGAAGTGAAGCAAGGCTTGTCTGAGGGATGTTATTTACTGAGGAGGTTAGGTAGGAGGAGTAAAGGAAGCAGAGAAAAAGCATTCAAGGCTGAAGGATCTGCAGATGGACAGGTCTTAGAACTCAGTGCAGCTGGGCTGGAATCAGGGAGGTGGGTGTGCAAGGAGCCAGTCGTGCTGAGCAGATCTGGAAAAGAAAAGGCTGAGGAGATAAGGAGCAGCTAAGTTTGCAGATTTTGTTAGTGTTTTGAGGGCTTTCCTACCAAAAAAGTAAACTTTCAAAAGACTTTGAAAACTATTATGTGGAAAATGTTCAGGTATAGGGTAAATTTAGATAGGGAAGACGAGATACAGCTCCAACATGGTAGCCCAGCTGAAAGCAGTCCTGGCATTGATTAAGTTGGTAGAGAAAAATTGCAAGATGTATTTAGGAGTGAAGTTGGTAGAATATTGTGATGACTTGATTGCCTTGGGTGACAGGAACTGTCAAGTGTGCTGCCAGAGTTTCAGGATGAAAAGTAGATGGGTTATGATGGCAAGCAGTGAGATGGGAAAGCTATGAAAAGAACACAATTGAGAGATATCAGAAGTTAAATTTTTGAACAATCTACTTTTTTTAAAGGATTTCTTCCTTTGTTACTATTAAATTGAAAATATAATTTGCTTATTAGTTATGTATATTTATTTTTATATCAATTACCTAATAGACTATTTTTTCATGCATTGAGTTTTTTTTTTTTTGGTGCTTATATTCCCATTAGTACAAAAAATGTGTTACTGAAATTTACCTTATAAATCTCAACTTGCAACAGATATTTCATAATGTACTTTATATAAAGTGTAAAATAATGTTTTAATAAATAAGTATATATATTTTCAGAGTTATAAAAGATATGTATTAATTTTTACTTTGAATTTTAAACCCAAAGAGAAGAATTTTGACAGAACACTCTCAATATTTAGCAAACAGCTATTATCGTCTGTGAATGAAAATACTTTACACACATGGTAAAATTTTTTTGATAAAAAGTTAATAATTTTTCCTAAAACATAAAGTATTTCCTTACATTTCCCTGCAGTCTATTAAATATTTTGAGAAATCTTTTTGGCTTAGACTTGTATAGTCATCAGCACAATCCCATTTTCCCCCCTGTATTTCAACACAGTTTTCAGAGCACAATTATAAAGGAATATTTCCTGAAAATCTCTAATAAAAATTCCTTAAGAACCCTCTGAGGTTCCTGTGACAGTTAAAATCAATTCATGTTTTTGGCATCCAGCATTTCCCAGAAAAAGTCACATGCAAATACATACAAATACCCACAATTTATTTGCTTAATAGCAACCTCATATGAAGAACGGATAGTTCTGGCAGTTAATGTCTTTTGGTTTTTGCTTGTTTTTAATTCATTAACTTTAAAATGTGTTTTCAGAATATACTCTAGCTTTCCCATCAAACTAGAAAACTAGAGAATGTATGAAACAATCGCTCTCAAACACTGGGTCACTGACAACGGTGATACCTAAGGGATGGAGAATGAATAGTATGATCTCTAAAACTGCTTGGCTTTCTGCTTACAGATATTTACCAGACCACTCACTGAGAGGTTGAACCCAAGGAGAACACAGACAATGACCAGGGCTTCAGTAAGAGGAGTACACAGAGGATGGAGTTCAAGCTGGCTAAGGCAGTGGGCGCTGGATTCATGGAGTACTGGAGAACAGTGAGTTACACAGAAAAGAGCTCCAAAACCCTGCAAAAGGGTCTGTGGAGCCAGTGGCTGAACTTTCAGCTTTACACAATTAGGGTGTGATTCCTCCAAGCTGGGAAAGGAACAGCTACCTGGGACCTCTACACTTCACAACACCTAAAGCTCTAGTAGGGATGGAAGATGTGCTCTATGCAGAGCGGTTACACCTTTTTGAACAGATGGCCTTCAGTAGAGCACCTAGGAAAGCCACACACAAGAAATAAGGCTTAAATAGTCTTCAACAAAAGGATGCTTTGAACCCACCCTAAAAAAGCTTTTTCTTGTCTTAATGGTGGTGGTGGGGGGGGGGGAGTAATGTGGATTGAGCCCAGGTGTGCTCTACCACTGAGAAATGCCTCCAGCCCTTTTTCATTTTTATTTTGAGACAGGGTGTTGGTAAGTTACTGTGCACAGGCCTTGAACCTGAGATTCTCTGCTCTCAACCTCCCAAGAACTGGGATCAGCTCTAGCAAAGCTTTTTATTTTTAGTTTACATGTATATGTTGGCATTGGAAATTGAAGCCAAGGGTATTTTGCCCATTTATTTTTTATTTTAAAACAGTGTTTTACTAAGTTGCTGAGGGTATTGCTGAGTTGCTGAAGCTGACTTTGAACCTGCAATCTTTCTGTTTTACCCTCTTAAGTAGTGGTATTGTAGTTGTATACCACCATAGCTGGCTCTAATAGAGCTTCCTAAAAGGTTCCACAACTCTAACTGATTTAAAAGTAAATTAACTGTCTGGTAAAATGAAATTCAATACTCAGTAATAAACAACAAAATATAGTCATTTAGTAATGTTATAATCATCATGTACAATATTCAATTAAAATTACTAGATATATGGAGTCAGAAAAGGTGACCTATCATAATCAAAAGGAAAATCAGTCAATAAATGAAATTCAAGAATGATAGAGATGATAGTAGATTGAGACTTGAAACTGCAATTATGTTTAGTATGCACATAAATTTAAAGAAAATATGTAATATTTAAGAGTACTGAAAACTATAAAAATAAGCAAATCAAATTCCTCAAAATGAACAACTACAATACCTATGACAATAAGTTAACTGCATTGGCTTAAGAGGATATTATACATTGCAAAGTAAGTCAGTCAGCTTGAAGACATGGACATGTGGCTATTTGAAGAAGACATTAAATAACTGAGAGTTTGACGGTGAAGAAAAACAAACTATCAAAATTAAGAGAGAATACTGTTCTTACAGACATTATAGTGTAGTAAAGAAATATTATAATTAACTATAAGCCAATTCATTTGTCAAGATAAGTGAAACGGATTAATTTTTTGAAGATATCAATTATCAAAATGGCATAAAAAAATCTGAAAATTGTATTTCCTTTAATGTGGATAATAAATAAAACTATTTTACTTATTCTATTAATTAAGAATATTTATTTTATTTATTGAATATTCATGAACATTACATTTTTATGAATTCTGGATAGATTTCTTTTATTTCTTTTGAAGCTAAATTAATTGCAAATATTTTCTCTGAGACTGTTTTCCACTTTATTTTCTTGTGTCCTTAAAAGAGCAAAAGACTGATTACTGGGGAAATCTCACATTTCCTTTTTCTTTTTTAGAGTTAGTAATTCTGCACTTAAAAAGTAAAGAAATCATGGTTTCCATGAGGTCATGAAGATTTTTCTCTTATATATATATATATATATATATATATATATATATATATATATATATATATTATTTGTGTGTGTGTGTGTGTGTGTGTGTGTGTGTGTGTGTGGTACTGGGGATTGAACTCAGGGGCATTCTACCTCCAAGCTATACCCCCACTATACCCCCAGCCCTATTTTTTATTCTTTATTTTGTAACAGGGTCTCACTAAGTTGTGGAGTGCCTTACTAGGTAGCTAAGGCTGGCCGAGAACCCGGATCCTCCAGTCTCAGCCTCCCAAATGCTGGGATTACAAGCGTGCGCCATCACACTTTATTTATTTTTTTTCTAGAATTTTAAAATCTTGCCTTTTTGGCTTAGATATCTAATCCATTTTAATTTTTGTGTAAGATGCGAAAGCAGGCTACAACTCTTGTTTTCCATGTGAATATTTAGCTGTTCCAGTACCATTTGTTTGACTTTTTCCCCTTTATTACCTGACACCTTACTTGAAAGTCAGTTCACTCCATATCTATGTGTCTAATTTCTCATTATGATGAAGAATCTCTCAACTTTTCTCTGTATATTTTTATTTAAAGCCTTAAAGCTATATTCCTGAGTCCATATAATGTTAAAATTCCAATACCTTTATGACAAATTGAAATATTTTATAATTATTTGTGACTGCTTTTTTATTTATATTTTTGTTTTTACTTTCTTTTTATTTGTGTGTGTGTGGGAGGGCAGTGGGTACTGGATGTTGAACTTGGAGCATTCTACCACTGAGTTACACCCCCAGCCCTATTTTTTTTTTTTTTAATTTTGAAACAGGGTGTCGTTAAGTTACTGTGTGCTGGCCTCACATGTGAAATCCACCTGTCTCCAACAGTAAATGAGTTTTGACTTATATTGCCATGGTTACAGAGTATTTTTTGATCTATATTTTTCTGATATAGTTTTCCATTCTTTGAGGTTAAATATTTGTGAATCTTATTATATATATTCTGATATATATGATATAAAATATAGTAAATGTATAAATATATTACAAATATATACTATATAATATATATCTTGTGAACATTATACATTCAGATTATTTTAAAACTTCAATTTGATAATTAGTTTCATTTAAATAAAAAGACTTTAGTTCTTCAGTGTTTATTTAAATTGTTGGTATGTTTTTATTTATAGCTTCTAATCTTTTTCCAGATTCCTTTCTATTTCTTTTTTCTTATTCTCTATTAGTTAAATTTCTCTTCTGAAAGTTATATTTGACTCTTTAAAATATGTTAATTCAATTTTATAGTCTTATTCCTTATTCTTTAAGTCTTTTATATGTTTAAACATATTAGTTATAATTATTTTTATATTTTCTGTACATGGAATTTATATGTCAGGTTTTGCTTGTCCTTGCTTTTCCTGTGCTTTGCTGATGGCATCTATTTTCTTTTGTGTTTTCTGTAACTTTTTATTGATTGAACTTTATAGAATTTTTGAGGCCTGGCATGAAGGTTCATTCCTTAAGAAAGCACTTACATTTACATATGCCAGTCACCTTGAGTGCTTGGGACTTCAAAGTTAGGGTAAATTGGTGCTGCAAATCCTTGTGAGGGGTTGTTTTGCATTACAAATTCTCAGAATTGATTTTCTAGTTCCACCTCATACTAAAATTAATACAGATGCATTTCCTTTCTTTCTCCTTTTGTGATACCATTTAGTCGATTACTATCTGCCTATCCCAGTGAGCTTGTGATCCTTTGGAGTTTTAGCTTCATGTAGGCATCTCCTATTAGAGCTATAGTTTTGTAAAGGCCTTAGGCTTTGCTTTCTGTCCATAGAATCTCTTTGCCTCTCCAAGTCCATCCTTGGTTACTAGGATTAAGGCTAAGTGGTACTTCAGAGTCAGCTAATACTCTTGCTTCCTGTTTTCTCTTTGCCTTTGGCATCTGAAGTTTCCTTAATTGCCTTGCATTATAGAGGCACTATGAACTGGGTGCTTGTGTCCCCTCAAAATTCATATATTGAAACTCTACTTCCCTAAATCATTGTTATTAGGAAGTGGGGTCTTTGGCAGATAATTAGGATTAGGAGAGGTCCTGAAGATAGGATCCTCATAAATGAGATTAGAATTCTCATAAGAGTCCCAGGAGAGCTTGCTTTCTCTCTCTCCACCACTTAAGGACAAAGGGTAAAGAAAGGTTGGTTATCTGCACCCCAGAAAGGGACCTTACAGGAGGGAGCCTGATGACACTGGCACCCTAACCTCAGACTTCCAGAGCAATTGTTTATAAGCTACTGGCTTCATGGTTCTTTGCTACAGTGTTGCAAAGTGGTTAGAATAAGAGGTAAACTATGATTTATTTTTGGCTTTTTGCTCATTTGAAATTGATATGCTGAAAGTTGTGTCCATAGTACCTTGCATGCAAAACTGCAAGCCGAGGAGGTTGGCTTGTATGTTTTTTATGAGATTTTAAAAAATCATAAACTAGCTGGGTGTGGTGGTGCACACTTGTAATCTCAGTACTTGGGAGGATGAGACAGGAGTACTGCAGGTTGGAAGCCAGCCTTGGCAGTTTAGCAAGACCCTCCACGAGACGCCGTTTCCAAATAAGAAATAAAATTGGGCAGGGAGTGCATCTCAGAAGTAGAATGCCTCTGGGTTCAATCCCCAGTACCCCCCGCCACACACACACCATAAACTACAGTGATTTTGTAAAGATTTAACATGTGTGTGTGGGTGTGTGTGTGTTACTAGGGTTGGATCCAGGGGCATTCTACCTCTGAGCTATACCCCCAGCCATATTTTAGTTTTTACTTTGAAAAAAGGTTTCACTAGGTTGTGGAGGGTCCCTCTGTATTGTTGAAGCTGGCCTGGAACCTGTGATCCTCCTGTCTAGCCTCCCAAATACCAGGATAGCAGGTCTGTGCCACCATGTCCTGCTTATTTTAGACTTTTTGATAAATTATTTGCAAGATTATAATGCCATAGTATTCAGAAAAGCAAATAATAATTGCATATAAGAATATGATCATAAGAGAGAATAATGAAAATGAATAATTTTATTGGGAGGTAAATTTCTCTTAGAAATAATAGTTTGATATAGACAGATTAATTTGCTTAAGACAATTCATTTGCCAATGTTCTATTTTTCTTTCTTTCTTCTGAAGCTATTTTATATGAAGATTTTTAATAAGTTCCTTCCTATATCAAAAGAGCTTTTAGGAAGTACGATTGATGATATGTGTCCATTTGCCAGGTATTTAGGCTTGGAATCTAGAATTTAAACACTGTATCATTCCTTTTTTAAAACCAAACTTGCCTTTCACTCATTTGTGCTATACCAATTAATGCCTCTACTACTTGCCAAATGCTTAGAAGTCAACTCTGGATTATTATCCTTTATCAACACTCACAGCCAGTTTTTCAAGTCCCATCAGTTCAATTTCTTTAACATCTCTGGAAGTCACTGGGTTTTTCCCAGTCCTATTCCTTTGATTGGTTTATGCAATTGGTCTCCCCGCTCTCACCTTCATTCTTGTGCTTTTCCACTAATTTATCAGGATAATTGTTTTTCATTAGTTGAGTAAGGAAATTTAGTGGGCTCTTGAGTAACCATGGTAACATATTAGTATATTCAATATTGATTTCATCTCTAGAGCAGCATCTATGCTGTTTAGGAACACAGATGCTAATTCTTTGAACACACAAATGACCTGCTAACTTGGGCCTAAAGCTAAGCACAAGGGAAACTTATAATAATTAAAACCAGACACTTAAGAAAGCTGTGGGAATCAAGTTTTAAATTTAAATTCAGGTAATAAGAAGTGGGAGTTTATGTTTTAAGAAAAAAAAGTGAAGATTTATGTTTAGTGATCTATAGAAAGGAAAGAAGATGGGCTAGGCAGAATCAGAGGCAGACTAAGGAAGAAAATAGTCATTTCATGATATATACCTTCCTAAATTATTCTATGTAATAAATTGATCACTTTAATTCAAAAATAGAAAAAATGTAATATGGAAGAAATTTAAGAAAAGTATATTCTAATAGGACATATTCTTTTTTTTTTTTTTTTTCTTTTTGTGGTACTGGGGATTGAACTCAGGGGCATTCTACCTCCGAGCTATACCCCCAGCCCTATTTTTTATTCTTTATTTTGAAACCGAGTCTAACTAAGTTGCGGAGTGCCTCACTAGGTAGCTGAGGCTGGCCGCGAACCCGGATCCTCCGGTCTCAGCCTCCCGAATGCTGGGATTACAAGCGTGCGCCACCACGCCCGGCTCAGACATATTCTTTAAAAATCACAAGTGTTGCGTGGAAGGCAATGATTTTAAGGAAAAATTAAAAATAGAGGCAACATGGTTCAGTGCCTAAGAACCTAGGGCTATGGACAGACTCCCAGGTTGGAATCCTGAATCACAGCTTTTTATATGTGTGACCTTGGGCAAGAACCATAAACTTTTCCTTCCTCTAGTCTCTGGTTTTGGTCATTGGATAATTAGTAGCACCTACTTCATACAGGTGTTTTGAAGATTTATTTAATGAACAGGTGTAATGGACTGTCCTATACCAACCATTACACAAGTGTGAAACAGCTTGTCATAAATAAAATTCACTCAAAAAATTCTCTGTGCACTAGCCTATAATCCCACTTCTTTTGAGGCTGAGACAGGAGGATTACTGGTTCAAGGTCAGCTTCAGCAACTTAGTGAAACTCTGCTTAAAAAAAAAAAAGGGAGGGACGGTTGGCGGGTACAACTAAGACATAGAACCACTTTGAGTTCAATCCCCAGTAACACACATACACACATACACATGCACAAGCACACACATACAAGCATGTACACAATAAATAAACAAATAAAAAAAAATAAACTCATTCAAAATGTTATTATTTACTGTATGCCAGACTTTGTTTTGGTTATTGCAGACAAGGTACTGTGGAGGGAGAGTGATAGCTTTAAGTACATAGCAGAATTTGCAGATGAGTCACATCAGAGAGGTAAAGAAAGTGGGGGATCCAGGAGGACTCTCCATTTTGGCATAAACTGAACAAAAAGTAGTCACTGTAGGGGGATGGTTGTACATGCCTAGGATACCAGCTACCTAGGAGGCTGAGGCAGGAGGATCTCAAGTTTGAAGGCAGCCTAGGTAATTTAGCAAGACTCTGTCTCAAAACAAATCTAAGGGCAGGGGTGTGTGGAAGACTGGCTGGAAATGCACGAGGCCCTGGGTTCGGTCTCCAGTAATGCTAAATAAATAAAAGGAGAGAGAAAGGAAGAAACATAGAGGGAAGAGATATAGAGGAATAATGGCTTGGTAAAAGATATTCGTGTTCCTGAAAGATACATTTAATACAAAACATCTTGTCCTACAACAATGGGATGAAACTAGCAAACAATAATAGAAGAAAAAGTGAAAAATCTACAAGTTTATAGAAATTAAATATCTCTCCTCCTCCTCCTTCTTTTTCTTCTTCTTTCCTTCCTCCCACCTCTGGAATGAACTCTTTGAGGTCCACCCCTAGCACTTTTTAATTTTTATTTTGAAAAAGGTCTCACTAGGTTGCTAAGAGTCTTGCTATGTTACTGAGGCTATCCTTGAAACTGTGATCTTCCTGTCTCAGCCTCCCAAGTACTGGGATTATAGGCATGTGCCACCACTAACAACACTCTCTTTAACAACTAATGTATCAAAGTTAGATATCACAAGAGAAATCAGAAAACATCTCAGGACAAATGAATTAGAAAATCTAATATACTGAAATTTATGGGACACAGAAAAGTACTACAGACGAGGAAGTAAACGTCATAGACCTTTACACTAAAAAGAACAGATCATTAAAATTAAGAATTGGACATTAAATCTTTAAGAATTAGAAAGAGAAGAAGAAACTGAATCCAAAACTAACAGAAGGAAATAATAAATATTGGAACAGAGATAAATGAAATAATCAATGAAAAAACAGAAAAATTAACAAAATTAGAAGAGGGATCTTTAAAAGAATAATACAATTGACAAGACTTTAGTTACACTATGAAAAAGAGGGGATTGAAGAGAGATAAAACACAAATTACTAAAATCAGAAATTAAATTGGGGACATTATAACAAATGCCATAGATATAAAAATAATTATGAGTACTATGAACAATTACATGACAACAAACTGGGAAGCCTAGATAAGACACAAAACATACCAAGATTGAACTACAAAATAAATAAACCTATAATTAGTAAAAGGATTGAATCACTAATCAGAAATCAAAGAACAGCCCTGGACCTGAAGGTATTTTTGTATAAGGTGTTAGGTAAGGGTACAACCTCATTCTTCAGCAAAAGGATATCCAGTTTTTCCAGCACCATGGATGAAAAAACTGTCCTTTCTCCACTGGATGGTCTTCCCATTTTTTTTTTTTTAATTTAGTTTTGTAGTACCTTTCAAAACTAGGAACTGTGAGTCCTGCAACTTGTTTTTTATTTTTCAAGATTGATTTGACTATTCAGGGCTACTTAAGATTCCATATGAACTACAGGATAGGCATTTATCTTTCTCAAAAAAAGTTTCTGAGGTATGAATGTACTTAATGCTATCGAACTTACTGAATTTTACACTTAGAGAAGATGGTAAATTTTATGTGGGATGTATTTTAACCGTGATAACAACAACAACAACGCATGTTATTGAGGGGAAGTGTCGATGCCTTAATTCCTGGAAACTTTGAAGGCTCCTGCTATTTTCTGAATATTTGGATCCCCTCATAATATTCTCAAGGTAATGTTATTGTGAAGACTTTTGAGAGGGCTCTGCCCGCATGAATAGAATTCTTGCTCTTAAGTAAGTTATCGTAGAAAGTTACCTCACCCTGTTCAACATATGAGGACAGAGCAAAAAGCTGCTATCTATGAATCTGGAAAAGCTCTCACTAGACCCTAATCTGTAAGCACACTGATTTGAGACTGTTCAGTCTCCAGAGCTGTGAGAAATAAACTTATGTCTTTTATAATCTACTTAGTCTACTGTATTTCGTTATAACAGCCTGAACAGATGAAGATAGTTACCTGTTATTGCCCAAAGGAAGAAAGGGAGAGAGGGAGGGAGAGAGGAAAGAAGGAAGGAAGGAAGGAAGGAAGGAAATAAGGAAGGAAGGAAGGAAGGAAGGAAGGAAGGAAGGAAGGAAGGAAGGAAGGAAGGAAGGGAGGGAGGGAGGAGGGAAGGGAGGGAGGAAAGCAGTTGCAGTCATTAAGTTAAGGATCTTAGCACAGGGGGCTTTTCTTAGATTAACTAGGAGAGCCATAAATAGAATCACTTGTGTCTTCATAAGAGCAAGAATGAGGCAGATTTGAACACAGGAAAAGATGAGGCAAGG
>PVLC010025348.1:0-23602 GCA_004027655.1 Graphiurus murinus | reverse complement strand
TTCTCCATGAATGCTGCCTAGATCATACCATTTTAAAGGTAACACGGCCTCCACAAGGAATTCCTAGATAGTGACTTCTGGTCAATCTTTGGGTAATGCTGGCCCTTTATAGATGACCCTACTCTCCAAGTTCTGACTTCTTTCTCTCATTTCCTTCCTTTCTTTTTGACTAGCAAGTAACCTGCCAACATGTGTTGGTCTTTGTATCTGAGCATCCAACAGCATTTGTAGCTATCTACACATTTCATGTCTTCAGCCACATTTCAGGTTGGTCTTTACTATAAAACCTCAATGCACTGTGTACCCAAGGATAAAGGCCAGTGAGGAGAAGCTCAAATAGAAGAGTCCCATGAATGCATCAAAACAAGAAAGGACATGATTTATTAACTAGAAAACATCTTACCCCTGTATGCTAGTCACTAAGCCATCTCCTATACCCAAATACATTTTCCCCCTCTCCTCTGACACCCCAAGTTCCTCACCAAATACCTGTAGAACCTACCCCATGTCCCCTGCCCCTGCTAGAAATGTTTTTTAGTATTCTACCTGCCCTGCCCTTTTTAGCTCCTGATTATTTCTGTTGCCCTATATTCATTGCTTTGAGTCTAAAAAATTACATCTTCTATTTCTTGCATGTCTTCTAAAACTTTAAGTCCTCCACTTCATGCATAACCGGTGCTCAGTAAATCTTAGCTAATCTTCAGTAATAACAAATAACAACAGCAAAAACTGACATCAATGATAATTATTGAGAACTTGAGGTGTCAGGTTAGGTGCTGCCATTTATCTCATGTTGATATGAAGAGCAAATCTTTTTTATTCCTAGTTTACAGGTGAGGAAAGTGTACCTCAGAAAGATTAAAGAAAATTGCTAAAGTCACGCCATCAGTGAAACTTGGTGCTCCTTCCCATTATACCATTGGTTAACATTTTCAGGCACCTACGGGAATTGATGTCTCCAATACTACTCTTGTTTACAGACTGAAATCTGAGACTTTAAAAGTGTCTTCCTTATTTTGAAAATATTTTGCATGTCTGAGTTAAGATTTTTCTTCCTAAAATGGCTTTTAAGGAAACAAGAAGTTGTTTTTCATTATCTGTAAGTTTTTTTTTTTAAATGTCTATATTTGTGTACATGTGGTTGTGGAAATCCCAGTAGTGATTCATACATACAAAATCAACTTCAAAGTTTTTCCTAAGGTACGCAACACCCTTCTTCATGCCCCCAGGGCATGGTTCACAAACTATATCATTTATGCTTTTATTCGATTTAAGCTGCAAATACTGTCTAGAGTCTGTCAGAGAACATGACTCACATTATTAAGCATAAAGACTTTGAAACCTTATAATATAAATGAGATCACAATCAGTTTCTTTAAGTGGTATGTTTTAATGCTAATAGTAAAATTATAATATTTAGACTAGTAATATGTGAACTGACTAAGGCTTTTTACAATTTAAATTAATTTGAGTATAGGTTACTTTTATATTTAATTTACCCAACAACAAAGAAATTTTGAGCACTGACTTCATAAATTCAAGAGGTAAAATTATTGAAAATACAATGCAGTTCACAGAAAAACATTTGTGAATCCCAAGGATGATATGTTCATAGAGAACCCCCTTCATACAACTGAAAGGAAATCTCCAAAGTCTCCTCCTGGCTGATTAATTGTCTTGATTGAGGAATTGCTTTTGTTATGTTTTGTTGGACTTATTTATCTAAACCTCACATTTGTATATACCAAAGAAATAATTTCATTTATATTGTAGATCTAAGAGCAGACGAATATACTTTATGACAGGTAATCTGGGTTAGTCTGATCTGAGATGGGTGGAGAGTTACACAGTTCAGCTAGGTCATCATCATTTGTCTTTTTATATCTCTACTGCTCTAATATCCTTCACCCTAAAAATCATCGTTAGTCCATAGCCATTCAATAGGCTGGAGCTATTAACAAGAAACTGACAAATTGGAGACTCATATTAATTTGAACAGAGCAACATATTGCTAGGCAAAACATGTTGGTTAGAGAATTATACCCAGTAATCCGTATATTCTTGCCTGTTGAGAGACATATATATGAGAAATGTAATCAAGAGCACAAGTTTTCTCAGTTTATTTGGAGACAGAGCAAAGGACTCTGTATAATTTTAAAGGATGGATTCCTCAGCCTGGTTATTCTTTTCCTCCTCTCAGGCCCTCCTCCCTGCAAACCAGCAGACAACTTTCCAAGAGACAATTATTTTTTCATATGCAAATCCTTAACCTTATTAAACTATAAGTATTTTATATAAAAAGTAAAAATTGGCCGGGTGTGGTGGTGCACACTTGTAATCCCAGTTCTTGGGAGGTTGAGACAAGAGAATCGCAGGTTTAAGGACAGCCTCAGCAAGTAGTGATACTCTCATCAACCTAGCGAGACCCTGTTTCCAAATAAGGATAAAATTGGGCTGGGGATGTAACTCGCAGGGTTTGATCCCAGTACCACACACACACATACACACACACAAAAAAAAAGAATGAAAGAAAGAAAGAAATTGTATAGCCCTAAGCCCTACCAAAATAAGAGAAAAAAAGGATTCATTATCACTTGAGATATTTTAATAAATAATAAACAAAATTATAATATTGGTGTTTTAGTATTTATTTCATAAAATTATATGTTTAATACTGGTTATTTATTATTTATTTATTTATTTGAGGTATTGGGGTCAAACTCAAGGTCTCACACATGCTAGGCAAGTACTCTACTACTAAGTTACAGCCTCAGACCTTTTTAAATTTTATTTTAAAACAGAGTCTAAGTTGCCCAGGCTGGCCTTGGACCTGTGGTCCTCCTGTCTCAGCTTCCTGAGTAGTTGGGATTATAGGGTTGTGCACCACACATATCTTCATCTTTTACTTTAAAAATGCTTTCAAAATTTGTATTTGCTGGGGGTGGGGGGAGGGGAGTACTGGGGATGAAACCTAGGGACATTCTACCTCTGAGCTACACCCCCAGCCTTCTTTATTTTTGAAACAGGGTCTCACTAGGTTGCTGAGAGTCTTGATAAATTGCTGAGGCAGGTCTCAAACCTGTGAACCTCATGTTTCAGCTTCCCAAAGTACTGGGATTACAGGCACGTACCACAATGCCCGGGACATTTATAATATTTTTTAAAAAGCATTGAAATTAAGCAGCTAGTGTATTACAAATAAAAGGTAAAATATTTGTCAAATATGCATTTTCTTTCTAAAATTGTCAAAAATTATTAAAAGATATTATTAAAATAAGAAACAAAGAACGCTATATAAAGTGAGGATTTTTTTTTCAATACTAGGGATTGAACCCAGGCCTCATGCATGCTAGGCAAGTGCTTTACCACTGAGCTACATCTCTAGCCCTTGTTGGATCATTTTTTAAAAGCTCCATCTTAAAAAAAAATGCTTCAAAGGCTTCATTCCTGAGTCATGAAAACAAACCTTTTATTGCTGAAAATCTCTTTTTGATCCCACATTAGTTTGAGAATAGTTGAGGAGATAGCTATAAGCTAACTCCAAATATTTTTTTCTGATTCTTTCATCTTAAAACATTCCCATCATTTATTTTGTAATTTGATGATATATTTTAAATATACCTATCCCCAACCAGGGCTGCAATCTTTTTTATTTATTTATTTTTAAGAAGTATTATGATACTTTTATTTCATCATCTTTTTTTTTAATTGGTGCATTGTAATCATACATCTTGTTGAAGTTCAGCGTGACAGATGCATACATGCACACAGTACTCATTGAGTCCTCCCCCAGCTCCTACCCTATTCCCTCTCCCGCTCCTGTTTCCTGTGCTCAGTACAGTGATTGGCTTTGATAAGTTTGTGTATGTTCACCATCAGGGAAGAAGGGGACCTAGTGAGGGAGATGGGAAGGGGGAGAGGGAAACCTCAATGGATGCAATATTTTCACTGAAGTTTCTATTTCAAAAAGAGTACTCCGTATTTATCTTCATTATCTTTAGCACACAGATAGACAAAGATTTCTTACATATAATTTATAGTTTTTTTTTCAATATTGTCAGTTCATATTCCACATTTTAAAAAAATTCTCCACTTTGGTGTCATCATGCATTAATTGATCTCTATTAATTGAGTACTCATGAGGGATAATAATTGATCCCCATTCATTGTGTATTCATGAGGAGTAATAATGAAATACAGAATTTTTAAAACGATACACATTTTAAAACTTATTTCAGATACTGGCTCATTTGTTATGATAATACCAGTCTCACTGCTTTCTAGAACATTTTCTTGAATTGAAGAAAGAGGTTGAAATACAGCTGATATCCCATTGAGGTCAAGGGTACTGCCATGAATGTTATCCATCACTCAGGACAGCAGAAAATGGGTAAAGAATGGAAGAACTTTCCTAGAGTTCAACAGAAAATTCTTTGGCCACCACTGGAGTCTTGAAACCATTTCTTGACTTAATGCCTAAGTTTTGAGGAACCTCATGTTAGTTCTTGACATGTGGTGTGTCCCTGTTTTCATCTACTGACTGGATTCTATCATAGGAAAATGAGTAATGCTGGAGCAAACTGGCTCAAAGTCGTTAGTTTAATTTGCATTAGGCAAAATACCCCGGGGCAAATGAAACATTAGGAAAAATGTCTCAATTTTCACAAGTTATGCAATGCATTGAAAACACTTTGAAGTCAGCCAGAAACTGGCAGGTACAGGACTTTCCAAGATGTGTAAAGTATTTGCCATTGGAAAAAAGATAGACCCAAGACCCAGTTCAACGTCTTGCTTGATCAGCTTCATGAGTTTGCATTCTTGTACAAGAAGAGCCCCAATCTGCCTAATTATTTATGCTTGCCAATATGTGAGAAGTTGGGAAAGAATTTTGGTTTTGGAAAAAATTAACACATATCCTCAATGGTGCTTTACCGGGCAAATTGTTCATTTCCTACATGTGGACTATATTATCCTATTTAGGGTTGGTCTCATGACAAAAATGGTCTGGACAGTGAGGAGAGTGGATTCACATTGATGCAAACTAGTAGTGAGGGGGTCCTTGGGTCATGATCTGTTGGGAAACTTCACACTCCTGGGGAACAGATTTCAACATATGCAAGCTTTCTTTGGTCTAGAAGCACATGGCCAACTGAACGCTGAAACTCAAGACTTGATGAAGCAAACAAAATGTGAGGTTCCTAGTGGCGTATAATTCTTTCCTGAAGAAAATGAAATGGCTAACTGATAACTTGACCAACAAATAAAAATATGGCTTATAATTTTTTCCTCTCGTACCACGTGTAATGTTGCTGTAGCTGGTAGGATCACCTTATGCAAATCATATACTTATGTGTTAATAAGCTGTTTGGGGCAGTACACAGTATCTTGGGCTCTCCTAGTCAGGGGTCTTAGATGCTAATCCCAGCACTAACTTTATCTCTGTGTGGCTTTGAGGAAATTCTCAATATATTTGAACTTATTTTTCCATGTACTATGAAGGGATTAGGATAGATGATTTTGGAGGACCTTTTAGGGTATATAAATCTATTTTATTCCCAAATCACATTCTCATGTATACCAAACCAGGCTTTATCTCTCTTACTTGACTCCCAAATTAGTAAACTTTTCCCAAGTATCTTAATAAGTAAAAGAAATTAAAAAATTAAAGTATGATAGCTTTTTCTTTGTTTAATAATTTTCAATGAAAATTTAATTTAAAAAAGCTCAAATAAGTTGTCTCTTAATCCCAGCAGCTTAGTAATGCAAATCATTTTCCTGTAATTTAAAGAGTTCATAAATAACAAATATTGAATCCACGTCATTGGATAGAGCTGATTTTTTCTTGAGATACTTGATAATCACCCTGAATCTGCCCTTTATTTATTCATTTGTTCATTTATTTGTTCCATTCATTTGTTCAGCCATTCAACACATTCTAAAATAGTTTCTAATTGGGACAAGCCTTTGAGAAGAAGGAAAAAGAAATTTATTGATTTCTAGCAAATCGAAGGAACCAGTGAAGTTAAGCATTCAGGAACAAGCCCTGGATTCTCCCAGAAAAAGGGAATCAGGTTCCTTTTAAGACTTAGCTTTTTGGAGTCATGCTGATGTCTTATCAGAAGGGATACAATTCATGTTTAAGTCTTCCTTGAGTCAGTGCTTATGCAGATCCACAGGCATCCCCTTCCACCTACTGGTGGAAAGATAAGAACATGTTATTTGTTAAAAGAGGGTGAAGGAAAGGGAAAAGACAAAGGAGGAAAAAATATCAACTTGAAACAGGCCATCTGTTATCTGCCAGGGTCAGAGGCAGGCCTCCTTTACAATTACCATGAATCTGTAAAAAATAGGTCACGGCAATTTCTCCCCTGCCTTTTCTCCTGCTAAGGCTCTGGGAAGCAATGGTCACTTTGATGACAATGAAGTCTGGATAACTAATTCCCCAAGTAAAGGTAAGTATTTTTCAGTTAGGAATGGTGTAACTATTGAGCTTGGGAAGTGGTCAAAGTTACAGAAAGCTCCTATTTGGGAGAAAATTATTGTCCATTTTATGTACATAAGTGGTCAAAACATCAGGCTTTCTGTCTCATATTCCCAAACAGCATTTAAAGTAGAGAAACAAAATCACCCCAAATGCTTTTTGAGGTCTTGGAGGGTTAAGCTAACACCGTAGGGATTGTGTGGTAACACTACAAATAAGGTTTGACCTGACCCAGTTTTTTCCCCCAGTGGTTGTAGAAAGTGTGACAACTTACCAAACATTATTTAAACCACAGTGTGGCAAGCATATTTACAGTAATTCACAAACAAAACATATAGTTATATATTCAATTATAAAATGATACTTTATTCTATGTTTTGCTACTTTATTTTCTATTTCTACTCTTCATTGACAATTTTACCAAATATTGTACTAAGAGGCAGGCATCATAGGCATTAAATATCTATCCACAATCTCTCCACTTTTTTTTGTTTTGGTACTGGGGATTCAGGGGTGTTCTACCTTTGAGCTATATCCCCAGATTTCCTTTTTCGAAAAAGGGTTTTGCAAAGTTGATGAGGCTAACCTCAAACCTGTGATTTTCATGTCTCAACTTCCCAAATACTGTGATTACAGGCATGTGCTGCTATCCCTGGCCCTACTTCTTTATTAGAAAAAGAATGTGACATTCTGACCTGGAGTTGGCAGAGGAAATACATTTAGCATAGTAAGCTAATGAGTGTTTAAAAAGCTTGCTGAGGCCGGGCGTGGTGGCACACGCTTGTAATCCCAGCATTCCGGAGACTGAGACCGGAGGATCCGGGTTTGCGGCCAGCCTCAGCTACCTAGTGAGGCACTCCACAACTTAGTGAGACTCGGTTTCAAAATAAAGAATAAAAAATAGGGCTGGGGGTATAGCTCGGAGGTAGAATGCCCCTGAGTTCAAACCCCAGTACCGCAAAAATAAAATAAAATAAAATAAAAAGCTTGCTGACAAATTTTCCCAACTTTTTTTTTTTTTTGAGGACAGCTACCAAGTCTCTGAACACCACCCTAGGAGTGAGACTATCATATTCTTTCTTTCTTTTTTTTTTTTCAGAGTTTCAGTAATTTTTTTTAATGGTTCATGATTATTTTTGTATTTTAATCTAACGATAAATTTTAATGCAAAGTAAAAACTTTTAATACTGCAGGTTTACTTTCCATCAAAATACAGAGTATAGACCTCTGTTAAACGATCTAACAGATACTCTGATGGAGATTATATTTAGTGTAGAAGTGTACATTGAAGTTGAATCCTGCTGAGTCTGTAGTGCAAGTCTAAGGTGATGAAAGATATCAATTAGGGTGACTATATGAATTTGACTGTAACTTTTACTTTGATTAAAAATATTATAAGGAGCTGGGTGTGGTGGCACACGCTTGTAATCCCAGCATTTGGGAGGCTGAGACCGGAGGATCCGGGTTCACGGCCAGCCTCAGCTACCTAGTGAGGCACTCCGCAACTTAGTGAGACCCTGTTTCAAAATAAAGAATAAAAAATAGGGCTGGGAGTATAGCTCAGAGGTAGAATGTCCCTGAGTTCAATCCCCAGTACCACAAAAAAAAATTATAAAACTATCCTATTCTTTCTATTTTATTTACTGTTACAACCAATAAAGGTTTTCTACTATTAAAAAAAATCCCCTAACTTGAGGAATGTAGAATTAGGATGGTGTGTGTGTGTGTGTGTGTGTATGTGTACACATATAAACACATACACATATACATATCAGCTGCATATTGATATTTGCCAAATATTTTATGCTAGAGATTTTGTCTAATCAATAAGTTATTATTATTACAATTATTATGTGTGGTACTAAGGATTGAATCCAGGGATGTTCTACCTCTCAGCTACACTGTCAGACCTATTTTATTTTTTATTTTGAAACAAGGACTCATTAAATTGTTTAAGGTCTCACTAAGTTGCATGTTTATTATTTTTATAAAAAGTGACTGAGTGCTTTGCAACCACCTAAAGCCCAGATTTGAATTTCTCTCATGTATCTATTATTGCTTAAGGCTCAACAACTGTTTTCATAATGTCAAAATAATAGTGCTCTGGCCACCAGATGTAAATCACCTGACCCTCCTATTTCCCATCCTTCTTTCTTGTTCTATTTTACATAGTATTTTCCTTATAATTACCTCTCTCTTCCCACTAGAGTATTAGCATCATGAGAATCAGGATTTTGATGTGTTTGTTCATTATCGTGTATCCCCAGTGCCTAAAACAGTTCCAGACAAATGATGGGTTCTTGATAAATATTCATTTGATGAATGAATGAATGACTTTTCATTCATTCAACCTGTCAAGTGATGGGCTCTGAAATTGAACCCAACTCTGTCTGATCCAAGGCCTGTGCATTCATTCACTCTATTAAAAACCGCCCCACTGATGCTTATTCAGACGTGGTGTTGTCGGACCACTAGACACTGGTAGGCTCCTATCTTTTGATTTTTCTGATGCCAAATTCAATAGACTATGGAATTAAAAAAATTGTGCTGTGAATTTCTATTGTGGCTTTGGGATGATCTCTCCCCTGCAATTGATATGATCTAATTACTTTATCTTGCTTTTTAAAAATTAGATTTTTTTGGCATACCAATCTTCAGTTTCCTAATGAAAAGTCATTGCTTCTCAATCATTTTGGCTTGATCTTCCCAAGTGGATTGGTACAGTTTATGAAGAACCCACAAAAGCCTTATATGCCTGTCTCGAGGTGAATGCTTTCTTTTACTTCTGTCAGAAAGGAGGGCTCCTCTGTCAGAACGTATGCAGTCTTTTCCCATCTTTCAGTTCAGAGGCACCTCTAGGCTCAGTTTGCTGTCTACCTGGAAGGCATTCAGATCAAACTATGTTTTCCATCATAGTTAGGGTGCCTCTAATCATATTTGGAATTCCATCATTCAATGGTCAATTATTTGCATCTTGTAGGCTTGTTATGCTTTTAATAATTACAAATATTCTCAAGAAGAACAAGGATTGCTTTGAGGTTTCCACAACTGATTAGCACTCCAGGACAGATAAGACAACTAAGGCTCTGAGTGGGAAAGGATAGGTGGTAATGATTATGGATAGCTGGATTAAGATTACCAATGTGTGGGAGACAGAGATAAAGGAAAGATATATGAAGAAAATACATTATCACTCACATCAGAATGGCAGAGCAGAAATTTTGTCTGGTTTTGGTTACAAGCACTTTAAAAAAAATCTTCAGATTAAGAACAGAGAACGAATGAACAGTCATGAATAATAATCCTCTTCATTGCATTTAGTATGCTATAATTAATAATGATTTAATTGGGCATGGTAGCATACACCTGTAATCCCAGTACTTGGGAAGCTAAGACAGGAAGATCACAGGTTCAAGGCAAGGCTCAGAAACTTAGTGAGACCCTCAACAATTTTGTGAGACTCTGCTTCAAAATAAAAAGTGAAATAGTGTCAGGGGTGTAGCTCAGAGGTAGAATGCCTATGGGTTCAATCCCTAGTACAAAAAAAAATTAGTAATAATTTATGGAGACATACCGTGAGTTCAGCTCTTTACCTGCATCATTTCAGAAGAGCCCCCCTCATTACTCTGACAGAGAAGGAAAGCAAGGTTTGGAGAGATTGCACAAGCTGCCCAAAGTCAGGGAGCTAATAAATGACAGCACTGGGATGTTGGCTGGTGTATTTAAGTCCAAGGTCTGTGCTCTTAATCTCTCTGTGGCTCCACTGACTTAGTTAAGGGCTAGATTGCTAGAGAGTACAAAGAAACAAATATCCATCCTGGGGTCTATAGCTTGAAAGGATTTCTTTGTGATTCAGATGTTAGTTCTTTTGTGTTCCTTGCCTCAGACATGTTTGAGTTGCTTGGTCATAACTTTTCTGCCAAGAATAAGGCCATTGCTTAACTCATTATTTCTTTTTTTTTTTTTGCGGTACTGGGGATTGAACTCAGGGGCATTCTACCTCCAAGCTACATCCCCAGCCCTATTTTTTTTTATTCTTTATTTTGAAACAGGGTCTCACTAAGTTGTGGAATGCCTCACTAGGTAGCTGAGGCTGACCGCAAATCCGGATCCTTCGGTCTCAGCCTCCCAAATGCTGGGATTACAAGTGTGCGCCACCACGCCCAGCTACTCATTATTTCTAACGTGGTGAAAAGAGTTGGGACCCCTACAAAGCCACATAGTGCTTGATGAATATCCCAAGGAAACTGGTGAGCTTGAAGTTCCAGGAGACATCCCAGGGGTAGTTGCTGCTGTCCATGATCCTGCACTGGGATGACCAACTTTTTCACTGTGGATAATACCAGAGGTACCAAATCATCCTAATACTCAGATTGAGGTACAAGACTTTATTAGCAGTTCATGGTTGCAGTGGATTTCTGACTATAATGTTCTGGAATTAACTAACTAGAGCATATTTATAGAAATAATGTGAAACTTTAATGCATAGCATTGTTAAGATATATTTTGTGAAAATCTTGAGTTCATTTTCAACTTTATGATAGATTTGAAGAAGAAAAGCAAACTATGGAAGATGACCAGTCCGAATTCATTAAAAACAATTCTTCTGGAATTGAAAATAAAATGGATGTAACATTCTGATAATATGACAAGTTTAAGGATTTAAACTTTAAATTTAAACTTTAAATTTAAAGGATATCTGGTGTAGTATGGGGGGGCAGCTCAAAAATTTCCGATTATTACAATAATTTATTTTCTTCTGAGTTTCTCTCTGTTTTCCAAACATTATGTAATAACACTGTATTATTGCATATTACTTTTTAAATAAGAAAATTTGCTGCTTAACAATATTTAACTTCTACTTTAGTGAATTAAGGTAATGGAGACTATGCTGTTTTAAAAATAAAGTTTTTGGTTCATTATTTAAATATTAGGGATCTCTAAATATACTGAAATTGCTTGTTGTTAAAAGCACTAAGTCATTTTCCAATTTTTCTTACTTGTTTTCATTTTTATTATTCACTACCAAACCATCTAGATTCTATCCTTTTCTAAGAAATTTGGGGAGAACTGGACTAGAATGTGCATTCTATTCTTAGTTGTTTTCTCTTGCAGTATTTGGTTAGGTCTGGCAGAGTGTTAGTAAACACTCTTTTTAGCACGCAAAATAACAATTAAAATTCATTAGGAGGTGAGTCCAGGAAATTAAGTTTTCACTTTCACATGTTATTTTTCTAGCAGAAACTAAAAAAGAGTTTCCTCCATTTCTTATATAATCTATTAATTTCTTTTGTGGATCAACCCCATAGAAGTATAGCATCTCTGCAAAGCATGTGGTTCAGATATTAAAAGTAAATGGCCTCCTAAATTACTGGCCTGCTTTGCAGCTATAGCATCTAACACAAGTCCCTCTGTATTTTGTCACAGACCTGTGTACTATGCCACAATTGGCTACATACAAGTAGATTAGGTAGGCTGCTCTTACACCTTATTCTAGGGTATAAATATGATTAAGTGTTTAAAATGGAGTTTTGTTTTCCTTTTTAAGAACAAGCCAGCCTATTCCAGGAGTTTATGGACAAAAAAGAAATCAGAAACTAGAACAAAGCAACCTCAGAGAGTGTTTATTAAAAAATTATGCCAATTGCAGAGTCAAATCACTTAACTTTTAGAAATAAAGATACCACTTATATTGTCAACATATATAACATATGTTTATATACTTTAAACTGAAGCCCAAATCTTGATTTTAAGAATTCTTTGACTGCCAGGCTTGGTGGCACACACCTGTAACCCCAGAATTTGGGAGGCTGAGAAAGAAGGATTCCAGGTTTGAGGACAGCCCCACAGTGTAGTGAGACTCTCAGCAACCTAGTGAGACCTGTTTCAAAACAGAAAACAACGAAGGGCTGGGATATAGCTTGGAGGGTTCAATCCCTAGTACACACACACACACACACACACACACACACACACACACACACACACACACACTTTAACTTAAAGAATTTTCATAATTTTTATCCAACTCTAATGGCCAATTGTGTTACTCCTAATATGAGACGACTCTGTGCTTTACTAAATAGTTGCTCATGGGCATTTTTGTTTCTCTCTTGGATGATGTTTTGAACTTAGAAACTGATGATGGCATATGGTTTAGAAAGTCCCATATTGCTTGTGTCTGAATCAGCAGCAGATACCATCTCCTAATTTAGTCCAAACAATTTTGTTTGCTCATTCTACAGGTTTTTAAATTTCCCAGTGATTTGTTAGAACCATTAAATACCAACTCAGTCCTTTTGTGCTGAAGGTGGCATTTCAAACCACAAACCATTTCCTCAGTGATAACCAGAGGTTTGGCTGCTTTCATTTTAATAATTAACAATCTGACATAAGGACTTGTGCAGTTTGCTACCACATTACTGCGTGATGACATATCTTGTTGGAAGTCAATAAATCACTTCATTGATAATACCCTGAAAATAAACAGCTTGGTTCTCTTAAGGAATCAATGTCTACTTCAGTCTTCTCAGGAATTTCTCTTTATCTCCACTAAAGAAAAGTACAGGATATGTAATAGCATGTTCTCAGTAGCCTTTTTGTGTGTGTGTTTTTCGTTTGTGTTATTTATATTCTTAAATGGAATAAGACATTAACAAAACACTAAATCTGTTCCACAATCAGCATTGTTTTTCAAGTTGAGAAACAGTGGCATTTATTTTTGTTTCTCTTTAAAATATTTCTTTTTGGAGGTGGTAATAGCATAATTATCCTATGAAAAAGGCTTTCATTTTATCTCTTGGTATCCTGCATGATTGATGCTCAATTAATATCCATTGATTTGAGCTGGGCATAGTGGTGCATTGCTTATAATCCCAGGACTTGGGAGACTGAGAGGAGGATAGCAGGTCCAAGACCAGCCTCAGCAACTTTGCTAGACTCTCAGCCATGTAGCAAGACCCTGTTGAAAATAAACAAATAAACAAATAAGTAAATAGGTTTGGAGGTGTAACTCAGAGGCAGAATGTTCTATGTTCAATCTCTAGTAACACACACACACACACACACATGCACACACACAATCATTGATTTGACAACTGAAATGGCTTTTTCTAAAGTGGTAACACATTTCTACAAATATCTGAAAATCTACAAGGACAGTTAGCCTATTTGATTTTTCCCACTTTCAAACATTGAATAAGCCGGGTGTGGTGGCGCATGCTTTAATCCCAGCATTCGGGAGGCTGAGACCGGTTATAAAAATTTATTGGAAGACAAATGTTTTCCAATGAACTAATTTTTGTTAGTTTAATAGAAGAATCAAACTTTTGGTCAACTTTTCACTTAGTCTCAAAATTAAATATTATTTTATATAGAGGAGGCATAAAATAAATCGTTGCTTTGTATTGCTGATTGAGTCCAATTCAAATTTTGAATTCACTGAAAACAATATACCCTCAGGGCAAATTTGACTATATTTTGGACAAAAGCCTAATAAATTTCCCTTGACTTTTTGCTTAGATTTCATAGACTTTCTCTGTTTTCTCTTAGATACTGGCTACTTTTGATTATAGTTTTTATCCACATACTGGCATATCCCTTTCCCACACACTCTAAATCCGTATCACCTTCCTTCTCTTTGTTTTAATATGTCTTTGACCTGAGCTTCATTTTCTATCTGACTCTTAATCACTTAAGACTCTTAATCACTTAAGAGGGGACCAAACATGGTACTTTGATTTCATGGATCAAATCCACGAAGTTTTGAAGAGAGTAACAGTCTTATAATAGAGGCCTCTAAAACTATTTTTTATGATCTCTTGGAACAGTGGTACTTCTATTGTTCAAACATAAAAATGAAATTGAGAAACTTTAAATTGGCCATGTGCTTACCTATGGCTCTTGTTTTCTTGGCTACTCCCAGAGGCATGGAAACCAAGCATCTCAGTTTTTAAGAAAATGTTTGAGAAGGGTCAGGGTAGAAGCCACTGGATGGTGGTTAAGAACATGGAGTCTTGAGTCAACTGGACTGGGTTTAAATCTTGATAATACCATAATACCATTTATTACCTTCATGGTAATGAGTATTTAACTTTTCTGTGTCTCAGAGTTTTCATAAGTTTGGTGGAAAACAAGCCTTCCCATACTATCCACCTCAATTGTTGTAAGGATTAAATGAGATAATGCCTTTTAAACCTAGTATGGATTAATTCCTCAGTATGTATTCCTAACCATTAAAGCTATATTCCAATATAATTATTTTACCTCTGCCTGGACACATAGGATATTTGTGCAGGACTCCATATTCACTGAAAGGTCACACAAGTGACCTTTCAATTCCAGCCCTGGGACTCAATCCTTTGCACCATCTCTGAGTCTTCAAGCTTGGTTTTGGTGCAATTCCATGACCCTCATATAAACACAGCATTTTCCTCTGTCATTTCTCTAGAGAGAATGTAGCTAAGAGCTTACTAGGCTAAAAACATTCTGGAAGCAGGACTAAGTTTTGCTGTATGGGAGTAAACATACCCTCTTGATATTCTTATTATTTGAAAAAGTCCAAGTAGCTGCTTTCCTATAGAAGTAAAAAACACTTTTGCCAAGTGGAGTGAAAAATGTAAGTTACTCTCTGCTTCTTCCCACAACATCCATAAATATGCTGAGGCTGTTTGTTTTGCCAGATGGGTTTTGAGACTCTGCTGAAACAAGAGATGCCCTCATTTTATATTTCCCTCAAATTCTGCCACAAACCACACTTGGGAGGAAAAAAAAAAGTCGCCATGTAAGCATGCTTACCTTCAACTGCCTAGGAAGTTGAGACATCCCTAAGGAATGACTCACCCTGGCAGGCCTATAAAAGTTAAGGTGCTTGTTTCTGGAGAGACAGCAGCCTCCTGCACAACCATTCAAGATGCGCCCCGGAGTCCTGGCTGCTCTCCTCTTCTTGAGCTGGGCTCACTGTCGGTCCCTGCCCCTTCCCAGTGATGAGGAAGACGACGACGTGTCCGAGGAAGACCTCCAGTTTGCAGAGGTAGACCATCTTGCCAATCCTGACCATAAGGTACATCTCCTCAATTCCTTTCTCTTTTAAAAGCAGGGCATTTTGGTCTCTTGTAGCGCTACCTGAAATCGTTTTACCATCCTCCAAATCTCGCGGGAATCCTGAGGAAGACTGCAGCAAGCTCCATGACCGACAGGATCCGAGAAATGCAGTCTTTCTTTGGCTTGGAGGTGACCGGCAAACTTGATGATAACACCTTAGATGTCATGAAGAAACCAAGATGTGGGGTACCTGATGTGGGTGAATACAATGTTTTTCCTCGAACTCTCAAATGGTCCCAAATGAATTTAACCTACAGGTAAATCATATTTGCTAGTTTTGTCTTCTATTATCGAATGTCTAAAATTAAAGCGGCCTCCAGGAATAGTTTTAATACTGTTGCTGATGACACCTCATAGTACCTATTATTGTATCACTAGCCAAACATTATTTTTCAGCTCAAAGTATTTATTTTACAAATAAAACCAAAATAGAAATAAAAATACATTCAAGAAAACATGCAAATAACCGAGTGTGGTGGTGACATTCTGTAATCCCACTACCTGAGAGGCTGAGACAGGATGATCACAGGTTGGAGGCCGCCTCTGTAATGTAGCAAGACTCTCAGCAACTTAATGAGGCCCTGTTTTAAAATGAAAAATAAAATCGGCTGGGCTGTAGCTCAAAGGCAGAAAAGATTCAATCTCCAGTACCAAAAAAAAAAAAAAAGGAAATCAAAACATGCAAAATGCAATATATCAGTCGCATTTGTTATCATAGTGCTAAGAATGAAAGGTAGTTCTATAGAACTATTTCATTTAATTTCACCATATACACATAATCACAAAGTTTTAACATGCAAAATAAGTTATATTATACATCTGAATATTTTAAATTTAAGAAGCCACATGGTCAGATATTTGAAGATGCTCAAGTGTCTAAATTCTTGACTTTTTATTCTTGTATAGCATCATAATTAATAAATTCCACCTCTAGTAGAACTTTTAAAGAAGCCATTGCATATTGAATTGAAAAGCAACATTCCAAGAAAGTATATTCTAAAATAAATCTAGCCTTCTTAAATCTAATCGAAACTTTCTCTGTGGAATAGAATTGTGAATTATACCCCTGATATGACCCATTCTGAAGTGGAAAAGTCATTCAAAAAAGCCTTCAAGGTTTGGTCCGATGTGACACCTCTGAATTTTACCAGAATCCATGATGGCACTGCAGATATCATGATCTCTTTTGGAACAAAAGGTAATAATGCAGAAACACTTTTGAACCATTTTTATATTTTAGTTCTTAATTGGTTTCATTTTTATGCCTTCTTTTAGTCATGTATTATGTCTCTAGTATTCAGCAAAAATTCACTAAGTACCTGGGCCAGGTACTACAGGATGTAATCATTCTAACTCTTCCTTTTGCATGTAGAACATGGTGATTTCTACCCATTTGATGGACCCTCTGGTCTGCTGGCTCATGCTTTTCCTCCTGGACCAAACTATGGAGGGGATGCCCATTTTGATGATGATGAAACCTGGACAAGTAGTTCTAAAGGTAATATTTCTTAGAAAGATGTGACTCATGGATTATGAGATTAGATAGTGAACCCAATCATAGAAAGTGAAGAATTATAAATTATGTTTAATATTTGATTATATTTTCTACAATATAAAAGCCAATATCATACTTGTTAGTGTCTCCACAAGTGACATTCCTATAAATAAAATTTAAACATGAAAACTAAATCAAACCTACTTAATTTATCATTGTGACTTGAGAGAAACTAACTTTGATGTCTCTATTGGCCTCTGTTGGTCTCTGTAGTGCATTACCTTGTGGCATGTTGAGAAAGTATAATTTATTATAAACATAAGTCTAAAAACTATTAGGGCTGGATCTATGGGTCATAGCTGAATTGAATGTGAGTTGAAATAGTTTTCTCTTTGTTATAAATATCAATGTCATAAATTTAGTTAAATTTCTGTCTTTCATTATATGAGTTACTTGTTTTAGGGATGCCTGTAGCACTCATTTTTATAAACACCATGCTGAGAAATTAAGACAATGTCTTACTCCAAATAGCATGAGACAGATAAGCTGGAAATTGTATTTGCAAGAGTAAAATGAAACACTGTTGAATGAAATCACATAGTAGTTGCATCTTCAGGGCTCAAATTAATTAGAATGTCAACTTAGGAGAAAAAGCCATAGATTGTTCTAACTAGAGTTTAACTTTGGATAGATCCTTAGTTAAAATAATGAGAGACAGATTTTATAGATAGCTGATTTTCATTATTTACCTAAATAAAATAATCTCCCCAAGAGTAAAACTAGGCCTTAAATGACCAATTCCTCAACTCCATGACCTCCTATCTGTCTTAAAGGGAAAGGTGCACATATTTGTGATTTGAGTATTTCATAGGTAAGGATGGTCTTAGGAAGAAAGAATAACATCTAGTATTGTTAAGATAGAGTCACAGTAAATCTCAGATTTAGGTTCCTATATAAATTCTGGATTTGAAATACTTAAATCAAAACAAATGAAAACCTCCACAAACAAATACAGATTAATTTTCAACTGAAGGCCAAGAATGGTATCCACTAGTAGACACTCAGATCATGTGACCTCTGGTTGCCCAATGATGTATAATATTTGCTTAGTTCATTCTCTTCATGCACAGGCTATGATAATGGAGGGTATTTAAGGTAGAATGGAGACCACTGGCTTCAGCTCTCCTGTGTTCTAAACAGAAGTAAATGTTCCTATTGCCTTGCATATCTTATTTTTATTTTAATCTTTGTCCTTTTATTTCCAATTTAAAGTAGCAACATTAGGAGACTAAAAATTAGTGGAAAAAATGACTAGAGGAAACAATGTAATATATAATGACGTAGTCATATTCTAGAGTAATAGAAAGATGACTAGCCAGGCCCACAGTTTCTGCTTTCCCAGACTCTAGGACCTAGAAAATTTTTGGAAAGAATCCTTTGACTGGAACGAGAATCTGCAGAGATTCTATTTTGTTATCCTCTGTTTTTGATCATTATCCATTTCAATGCTGCTCCTGTTGGGTGATGTTCTAGGCTATACTCTAGCTATGTACCACTCTATGTTGTTTCCCTCTTGCCAGTTTAAGGTCATCTCTTTTTCCTGTCTTCACCTAACCGGAGAATACAAAGAGCAAATCAAGAGTCCTACTGTCTTCACAGCATATCTTTATTAATTGCTAATATATGAGAGTGATCTAATGATATTACTATAGGCAGTTGGCTAATTATGTAGGCAGCTATAAAAAAAGAGAATTTAAATAATGATTAAGTCAATACTTTGAATCTTTCTTCAAGCAACTGAATATTAATTTCCAAAAGTGGGTAAGATAATGAAGAAAGAAGAGAAAGATGTAGAAAATATTTCATTGACAGGTCATCACACTACCTTGTTTTCTCATTGTTTCTTTGCTTTCATACAGGCTACAACTTGTTTCTTGTTGCTGCCCATGAGTTTGGTCACTCCTTGGGTCTTGACCACTCCAAAGACCCAGGAGCACTCATGTTTCCAATCTATACCTACACTGGAAAAAGCCACTTTATGCTTCCTGATGATGATGTACAAGGAATCCAGGCTCTCTATGGTAATGCTTAATGCATCAGCTGTATAACTAAAATATAATCAGTTACAAAATTATTTAGATAAGCAAAATAGATATAGACATTTACTTTCTAAATTATTACTGAATTTACCACTCCCAATAATGCTGTCCTTGTTTTGATATTAACACACAAGGGAAAAAATATCCATTTTTTAAATTTCCAAATCAGACTACTTGCTCAAGTTGAAAATTTCTATCTCCAAAATTTTTGCAGAATATAACTTCTTGTATTTCTATTTTATACATTGATGGGTGCATTTGATACCCTCCAAATACCTTTGTCATAAGAAAGGAAAATATTTTCTGCCTCATTTAACCCATGAAGCAATGAAGCCCTTTAGAGTTTAAATGGCATACCTATAGTAACATAATTGATGGTGAGATTGAGACCTTATGCAGCTTTTAATATATTCTGGGTATTCTTATAATTACTCTAATTTGCCACAATAGAAATCACTCATGTAACTACTGGTAATTTTAAGCCAACATATACAGTGACAGTGTAAGAAATTCTTCCTTTTTTCTTTTCGCTTTTTCAATAATACTTACAAAATAGTTAAATCTCCACCCCAACACTTATATGGATCATGTGCTTTAAATATAATTAAGGCCACCATGCACAGTTATCAGTGCAGACACATCTGGATTAAAGCATTCAGAAAACTTGCCATCTCAAGCCATGATTTCCCCATCTGGATTTAAATCTACTATCACAACTAATGTGAGTGAGGGCATGAACTTGAAGGTGACAAAAGAGAGTTTTCCAATTTATTTTGCATTCTTATTTCTACTATGCTGTGACAGAGGAACTGGTGATAAAATAGAGAAACAGCAGTGTAGGGTTATTACTGTGCAGTGTAAGTGTGAGCTGGTGGAAAAGTTGCAAACGTGTGGCCAGTCACACCAAGCACCAAGGTAGCTGAATGCTGGTTTGTCACTGAGATTCGGGGCACTGTGGCAGTCTGGTAAAGTGTTAGCTCATGCTGACAGTTGGTAAATGATCAAGAGAAGGAGCTGAGAGCAACCACAGCTCAGAAGTGGCTTTAAGAAGCACACTTCTCAAGGGCAGTCTGTCAGTAAACTGTGTAGGGGAAATATTCTCAGTTTTTTGCTTCCCCTCTACCCCCACCATTTCTATAATCAGCTTCAAGTAATCTAAATTTATGATCTGAAAGAATCAGAATGGGCGCTGAAGGATAAAAACAGTGGGGTAGTCCTTCTCCAAGACCTTTATAACCTTGGAGGAAGGAAGTAGGAGTCTAGGCTATTTGCACAGTTGTGTAGGAGTCTTGGTCTTAGTGCTTCCCTGGAGGGAGCCCTCTCCTGCTCTCTAACAACAAGACCAACCTGTTGTGCTATGGTTCAGGTCATCAGGAAAAGTCACCCTCAGTAATTTCTTTCATTCATTTCATGACTGCAGGTCCAGGAGATGAAGACCCCAACCCTAAACATCCCAAAACACCAGAGAAGTGTGACCCTGCCTTATCCCTTGATGCCATTACCAGTCTCCGAGGAGAAACAATGATCTTTAAAGACAGGTATACTTTTGAGATTTCTTCATCAAATCTGCACAGGACAAACATTTGTAAGGCTGTGCCTGCAAATTGCCAAAACATCTGCTTAAACTTCCACAAGTTTTCCACAATGAGAAGAATCGACTATAAGTCAGTCTTACTTGCATACTTCAGATCAAATGAATGATGAATAAACATTTTACTTTTCTATGGGTAATGTTAACTACACTGAGCAGTTTCTTTTATATCTTTCTTTTAAAGATAACAAAGTAAAATGAGATCCAATTTATTTGAAAAATGAATAAATAATGAAAGTAATTACTGAACTAATAAACTGTTACTCATATGTGTCCTTTTGGTCTGGAAAGACCTTGATTCTGGATACATTTGTTGGAAATTGAGATGGGTAATGTTTTGCAACCTAAAGTTATAAATAATGAAGAATTAAATAATAATTTTCAGTTTCTAGATTATTGTATTCTGATTATTTGTTCATTCATCCATTATTTCTCCCTCATCCATGCTCCAGTAGCATCTCCACCGCCTCTATTTATGATGCTAATTATACTATGCTCCTGATGTTTTCTCACCTATCAGTTTCCCTAGGCTATGAGCTCATGGAAGATACAACTTGGTTCACTCATGTTTTCTTTCTGGAGCCCAACACAGTGCCTGGCACATTTGCTTGCCGTTTGCAAGCTACGTGAAACTGAACAAAGTATAATCTCAACCCACAGAGGACTTAGATCCTTTGCTAAGGCTCTGTGATATTTCTAACTTGAATGCCTCAGGCTAGAGTTAGGATAGCCACGATTTATAACTGGCCCTTAAAGGGATACCATATTTTTTCTCCTAAGGCATGGTGTTTAAAGTTATTGATGTGGAGAGAGGTGGCTAGCAGGATAGAAACACTGCACTCAAGAATGTAATGGAAAACTCTAAATGTGATAGAAAACTCTGTATGTTTCCTCTTGTGTTAGGTTCTTCTGGCGTCTGCACCCTCAGCAGGTTGATGCAGAGCTGTTTTTGACAAAATCCTTTTGGCCAGAACTTCCCAACCGTATTGATGCTGCATATGAGCATCCTTCTCGTGACCTGATCTTTATCTTTAGAGGTAAGTCTTCCATAGGTGAGGCCTCCTGCATGAGCAGGTTAGGCAGTGATGAACTTGACACTTAGTAAAATGATCACTACAGAAAATGCCTAAATTAAGAATGAAGTATAACAAATGAAAACCAGAAAACACCTGAAATCATTCTACCAAACGTCCCTAAATTTGATATGTAAAAGGTTTACATGTCAGTCATTTCAGATTTTTTTCTCTGAAATTTTCTTAGAAATTGATTATTGAGGGCTGGACTTGTAGCTCAGTGGTAGAGTGCTTGTCTGGCATGCCTGAGGCTCTGAGTCCCAACCCCATTACTGCTAAAAAAAATGCTTACTGAGATAACACTGTACATTTTGAAAAAGTTAAAAAAATTAACCATAGCCTCCCCTTCTGTAAATAAGCTTATTTTTTCACTTTATTTTCTGGCCCTTCCCCATATTTAATATATACTTTTACATATTTAATTTCAAAGTATAGATACATTTCTAAGTTTGACTTTTTTGACATAAAATCATGGAAAACTCTGTTACATGACAATAATTTAATGTTATGTTTACATAATGTTCTACTGACATTACTTCTATTATGAGACTATTATAATTAAGGTTACAATGAAGTTACTTTTTAGAGATGGAAATAACATTCAGACTGATATAAAATTTGAGTTTCCAATCTTAACCTGTTCCTATTGTGCTATTTATTCATGCAAAAAGCTTAATGTATTTTTCACCCAGTTCTAAATTTAGTATTCAGAGATAGTAAATTGCCAAATTAATTGTGATATCTGGTTGGCTATATTCACAATTAGGAAATTAGGGTCTTAAGGACTATTTTTGTTTCATAAACATGGTGGCCATGGTCACTAAACATTTTACTTCTTAAATATATTCTTCCTTTGTTAAAGTAATTGTCTACATACATGGGTTCTAATAGATTTTCTTGTATACTAAAATTCTTCTTTCACTTATTCCAGGTAGGAAATTTTGGGCTCTTAATGGTTATGACATTCTGGAAGGTTATCCCAAAAAAATATCAGAACTGGGATTTCCAAAAGAGGTTAAGAAGATAAGTGCTGCGGTTCATTTTGAGGACACAGGCAAGACTCTCTTCTTCTCAGGAAACCAGGTCTGGAGGTATGGCAGCAAAATGTACCAACCCATCTGTGTCATCCGGGCAAAATGGACCCCAAACATCTGTCCCTAGTCTAATTATTGTCTCACACATTATTTTAAAAGTCACAGCAGTCATTCATTTCTATTCCATGTCAGCTTCTCCAGGTAGCCCCCTATACATGCATTCAAAGTCTCAATCCCTCCTAAACTTAGCTCCCTCAACCATTCTTTTCTTTCTTAGTCATTTTTTTTTGTGCTCCAACCATGGAAAAACCATCTCTTTTACTATGACACCTTAGTCCTTTGAGTCTCTCTCCTGGATTCTCTTTCTTGTCCCCCCCTCCTAATTTACATGAGGCTCCATTTTCAGGAGTTAGAGGTGACATCAGAATGGGCACGCTAAAGATTGGTTGAGAAGCAGGTCCATGTTTCCAGAGTCAACTGATACACTGGAGAGGTTTGCCAGGAAGCTGATAGACCCATATTTTGTAAAGCCAAATTTTCTGAAGGGCAAGTAGATCTGGGATATTTAAAATGTATGTACTGATTTGATCAGTATTGGTATCATCAACATTTAAGAGATCAGAACTGTGTCTATAATGGGAATTTACAATATAGCAGAGGGACTCCAACACTTGAAATGCTTAGAATGAATGCTTTACCCATGCACAAGTAGACACACACACACACA
>PVLC010025347.1:0-23741 GCA_004027655.1 Graphiurus murinus | reverse complement strand
GCACGCTTGTAATCCCAGCATTCGGGAGGCTGAGACCGGAGGATCCGGGTTCGAGGCCAGCCTCAGCCACCTAGTGAGGCACTCCTCAACTTAGTGAGACCCTGTTTCAAAATAAAGAATAAAAAAACAGGGCTGGGGGTGTAGCTCGGAGGTAGAATGCCCCTGAGTTCAATCCCCAGTACCGAAAAAAAAAAAAAAATTAAGAAACTTTCCTGTATGCCAATCATAAATCCACTGAAAAAGAAAACCAGAAAACAATTCCACTCACAATAGAACCTTGAAAAATAAAATACTTAGGAATAAACCTAATCAAGGAGGTAAAAACCTCTATAAGGAAAACTATAAAAAGTTGAAAAAAAAATCGAAGAAGACCTTGGAAGATGGAAAGATCTTCCATGCTCTTGGATAGGCAGAATAAATATCATCAAAATGGCCATTCTCCCAAAAACGATCTACAGATTTAATGTTATATCCACTAAATTACCAAGGTCACTCCTCACAGGCATAGAAAAATCAGTCCTTAAATTTATTTGGAACAACAAGAATTCCAGAATAGCCAAAGTAGTTCTTAGCAACAAGAACCATGCAGAAGACATCATGATATCTGACTTTAAACTGTACTACAAAGCCACAGTAATAAAAACAGCATGGTATTGGCACAAAAACAGACACATAGACCAATGGAGCAGAATAGAAGACTCAGAAACAAACCCACACACTTACAGTCAATTGATTTTTGACAAAGGAATCAAAAACATTCACTGGAAAAAAGGTAGCTTCTTCAACAAATGGTGTGGCAAAACTGATTAACCATATGCAGAAAATGGAAGTAAATCCCACTACTTTCTCACCCTGCAGAAGAGTCAATTCAAGATGGAGCAAAGACCTGGAAGTTAGACCAGAGACACTTTGCAGCTACATGAAGAGGGCATAGGACCAACACTTCAACACATAGGCTCAGGTAAAAACTTTCTCAACAAGACCCCAAAGGCACAAGAAATTCAAAAGAAGATCAATATGTGGGCTTGCATTAAACTGAAGAGCTTCAGTTGATGAAGGAAACCATCAAGAACCTCAACAGCGAGCTCACAGAATGGGAGAAAAATTTTGTCAACTACTCCTCCAATAGAGAACTAATATCTAGAATATACAGAGAACTCAAGAAACTCACAGCTAAGAAAAAAAATAACCCAATAAAAAATGGGTAAATGATCTAAATAGAAACTTCACAAAAGAAGAAATACAAATGGCCAATAAATGTATGAGGAAATGCTCCAAGTCATCAGTATGGCTATTTAATAATAGATTGTTTTCTGTTCTGAAATATAACTTCCCCTAATCCCAAACCTTCATTATAGGTCAGATACATACAACAGGTTTTCATTTGGTAGCATACAGGAGGGAAATCCTTCTGTAGGGCACAGTGGACAAGAGCCATAGGAAGGAAATATGAAGAGATCAAGAATGAGCTTAGGTCAGGATTTGGAGCAGGAGGTGACAAATGCCTTTTGCAACTAATCACTCCCATCCCCTGACAAATTCTTAGCAATATCAACAAGGTTGCTAGATTTCATTTGGCATTAGAACTATTTTATGTGATCAAAACAAATAGTGATTCTGGAAATTTGGACAATTTGGGGGAAAATGTATTGCAGTTCTATCATGAGCATCTTTTCTGGTGAAGTGTGAGTTTTTCTTATTTTTCTTATTTGTATCCATTGGATCAAGGAATAATTTAAACATCAATTGAGTCAATTAGCAAGATTACAGCCTTTCTTATGCCAGGAATGACACAACAAAAACAGAGATTAATAAGGTGCTGTATGTTCTTCAGATGCCTATAGTCTTCTGGGAGAGTCATTCATTCAACAAATTATTTATTGAGCTATTTTTCTTGGCATTTGGGCTACATAAAGAAAAAAAGAAGGTAAGGTATATTTTCTTTTTCTTTTTTTGTTTTTCGGTATTGGGGATTGAACTCAGGGGCATTCTACCTCTGAGCTATACCCCCAGACCTAGTTTTTATTCTTTATTTTGAAACAGGGTCCCACTAAGTTGCGGAATGCCTCACTAGGTAGCTGAGGCTGGCGGTGGATTCGGGTCCTCCAGTCTCAGCCTCCCAAATGCTGGGATTACAAGCGTGCGCCACCACTCCCGGCTGGTAAGGTATTTTTTCTAATGTAGTTTATCTTCTAGCTGGAATACACAGGTAAAAATAAATTAATATAATTAAGAAAAATATTTAACAGTGATGATCACTGCAGAGAATTAAAAATTATGAAGTAACAAACAGAGAGAGAAGCTATAGTAGATTAAGTGGTAAAGGAAGCCTTTCTGCTAAAATGATACTTAAGGAAAGATAAGAATGAAAGGAAGAGGGCAGCCCCATAAAGACCAGGGTTTGAAGGCAATCAATCCACAAAATGAACACCTGAGAGCAGAAAGGACCCAGAGGGTGGGAGAGTATGGAACTCAATAAAATAGGACATTTAGAGAGGGGTAAGTTTTGTGAACCAGAGTAAAGAATTGGATTTTATTCTGCAAAGTTATTGAAGAGTTTCACACTTGGTTGTAGTTAGGAGGGTGGAGACAGAAAATAGGATAAGTGCCCTGGTAGAAATAAGTGGCAATCGCAGTACTCTGAAGGAACAACCAGTGGCTGAGACACTGTCAGGGAAGCGTCCTTGGAAAATGTGGTGCTTTTAATAGGCTGACAGGCAATCAGCAAGGAAAGAGAAAGGAAATGGGGCCTGTGGTGTGTCCCAGTCTGGATAAAACATGACTTTGTCATGGAGCAGCAAGGGGCTTGCTACTGATGAGAGTGAACAAGGAAGACAAAGATGGGAAAGTGAGGCAGGTTGGGATTGTGAAATTATGCATCTTGATAAGAAGTGTGCAGTTTTGCCCAAATGCCATGAGGACACAACACAGAATTTTAATCAGGGGATTTTTATTGCCACGATTAACATATTTGTCCTTGCATTATTATGAAGACAATTAGAGGGGGATAAAACTCTCCAGTTTGGTCCAGGACACCAAAATATGAGGCTGAAATCCAGGGAATAGATAAAGGAGGCCAAAGAGAAAAAGAAAAAGAAATGTATTTGATAAATCATATAGAAGTTTAAAAAGATATTGTTGGGTGGGTGGCCACTAGGTAAATGATGATTGAATTCATTGAGGGAGATAAAAAATAACACCAAGTCTAGTGGAGAGGACTTAAGGAAGGATGGGATTTGGTGATGAGTTCAGTTTTATACTTACTCACTTTTAGACATCCAGGGCATACAGATACGGAAGTGGTTATCAGGTAGTGGGCTATTTAGGCCTGTGCTTGGGAGTGGTATCAGTTAGGGTTTAGGTTGGGAATGTTCCCCTCCCCCCAAAAAGCTCGTGTGTTGAAAGCATAGTCCCTGATACAGGAAAGTGCAGAGGTGGGGACATGGCTGGAGAAGGTGGGTCACGGGGGTGTGGCTTGAGGACCGTATCTGTCCCTGGATGAATACTACTGAGAAAGAGTTCCTGAAGAGGAGGGAGAACAAGGAGATCCTGTCCAGGGTCAAGTAAGATCAGAGTTTCAAGGCACAGGGGCCAGAAATGTGTGAGGTTGCAGAGACTTCAACTAAGGACTAAGTGTACTTAATGTTAAATAGCAAAAAAGAAAAGAAAAGAAAAGAAAAAAGATAGTTGATAGTGTTAAGATGTCAATGAAGTGGTGCGGAGTGTTCACCATACCATACAGGAAAAGGTCTACCAAAGTAGACGTCATCCAAGGAGAAAACACCGAATGTTCTATGGCCAAGCACTTTCAAAGAGTACCACTACTTGGTAAAGCTTTTGTATAATAAAAACACAAACCTCAGATTTTTTTAGGATTTAAAATACCATACGTACTAACTTATAAGATAAGGGATTGTAGAACTATTGTCATGTCACACTGAAGTAAAGCTAAGGGAATATGGCAAAGAGCTAAGTTCTTAAGGAAACAGATAATATTTCTGATTGCCTATGAAATAACATATTAATCAATTTTTAACAATTTCAAGTATGAAGATAATATATAAGAACAGGACAAAGATTTTCCCCTATGAATTTGAGAGTAAGATGATAATGTGAAGCCCTATTGACCCCAAGTATTTTATTTTTGTGGTACTGGGGATTGAACCCAGGGACACTCTACCTCTGAGCTACACCCCTGGCCCTATTTTTTATTCTTTATTTTGAAACAGTGTCTCACTAAGTTGAGGAGGGCCTCACTAAGTAGCTGAGGCTGACTATGAACTTGTGATCCTCCTGTCTCAGACTCCCAAGTACTGGGATTACAAGCATGTGCCACCACACCTGGTGACCCCAAGTATTTTAATGGTTAGTTATTACAAATGAAGACATTACCTCACATCACCACAAACCATCAACATCAGGAAATTAACATAAATATATTACTCCCATATAATCTCAGACCTTATATAAATTGATTGCTCAAATAATGTCCTTTATAAAAAAAGAATCTAGTTCAGAACCAATTGTTGCATTTAGTCTCCACATCTCTTCATTCTCCTTCAAGTTGGTAATCCTTAGTCTTTCCTTGGCTTCATGACCTGGACAGTGTTGAAGATAAAGATCAGTTATTTTGTGGAATATCTATGAATGTGAGTTTTCCTCATGATGTGTTTTATTTCTTGTGAGAATGCCATAGAAGTGATATTGTACACATCTCATTACAATTGACCAGCCAGTACATGATTTGATTTGTGTTATTACTGTTAATGTCAATGTTTGTCACTTGTTTAAAGTAATGCCTACCAGGATTCTCCATTGGAAAGTTACTATTTTTCCAACTGTAATTGATGCATATTTAGTGAGAATGTACTTTGAGATTACATAAATTTTTCTTCTCAAACTTTCAATTAATTAATATGAGTATGGGCTTGTGGATTCTTATTTTATTTGATGTTACAGTCTCTTGCAATAATTAGTTGCTTTGAGTGTTCACGTTGTCCCGAGTTTGACCAGTTGGAGCCTCTTCAAACTGATTCTTGTGTCCTTCTGATATATCCTCATCATTCTTCCAACACTCTTGATAGCACAATAAAATATTCCAGGCTCATCTTGTACTTTCTCTTCCGCTCATGGATTCAGCCAATTCTAGGAGCCCAAATTCCTTTTAAAGTAGAATAGTATTTAGTAACCAAGATCTGGATGCTAGGTATTTTTAAAAAAGACACAAGATCATTCACATTGTTATAGTTAATTTTTTGGATCAGTTTGACAAGGATGGGGGTTTCCAGATATTTGGTCAAACATTATTCTGGGAGTGTCTGTGAGGGTGTTTCTGGATGAGAGTAACCTTTGAACTGGCAGATAGAAAAGCAGTTTGCCCACCTGAATGTAGATAGGCCTCCTCCAATCAGCCAAAGGCCTAAATAGAACAAAAATTCTACCCTCCAGCAGGGAAAGGGGAATCTCATCCTGCCCAGCTGTCTTTGAGATGGGTTTATTCTGCCTTCCAGCTCTAACTATGTCAGTTCTTCTAGGGCTCACGCCTCTGTCTTTGCACTGGAAACACACCAGCAGCTCTCCTGGGGCTCCAGCTTGCTGGCTGCAGATCACGGGACTCGTCGGTCTCCATAATTTCATCAGCCAGTTTTTCCCGATGAATCTTGTTGGTTCCGTTTCTGTGGATACTTCAACTAATATAAACACAGGTACTTCTACATTTATTTCTATGTCTATCTAAAAACATTGAAAACCATGAGTTCACATTCCTATCTCCAATTTCAATGTGATATCACAGGACTCATCCTGGTTTTCTCTGTCCCTATTTGTACCTCCCTCTTTGACCATGAAAATCTGAAATATCTACCATACACTCTAGTTTGATCGGCTCCTCTCTATGCAACAAGTCACACCCTTTGTCTCATTGCACTGCTGCTTTCATTGCTCCACACAGGCTCTGACATCCCTTGTCTGGCCATTGCCCTTGCTTTACCCAGGGAGTCCCTGTACCCCCACCTTAGCTGCCACCCTCCACATTGCCCTCACTCTGGCATCTATACCTGATCTTGGGCAGTGCCACTGCCACTGAAGAGTCCTGTACTCCTTCCCCAGGTGGACACCCTGCTTACCCTGCCATCCCCCCACCCTAAGTGGATGTGTCTTCTTATGCAAAAACATCCTCACTTGGTTTTTTTCTAGTACATCAGACAATATGGAAAATCTGCAATAAATAGTTTTGACATTTCCGGGTTTAAACAATTCTCCAATTCATCAAATACACTTAGAAAAATACTTATATGAATATGGATATGTCATAGCTTCCTTCCTCTCTATGCCATTCTCAAGCTTTCAATTTTAGTATAACTACTAAATGTAGGAAGAAAATTTATGGCCTTGAAACATGTCAAGAGGACCCCATGTTCTACTTGAGAAATGGCATTCTATGTCCCACTTATCCAAGTTGTGTATTCAAATTTAGGATTCATGGCAGCTGTGCTACTATACTTAGGAGGGTAGGGATAGAAATTTAATTTTGACAAATTTCTCAACATAGCTTAAATCTTATTTTGTAAAAATGAATTATTTAAAAACAAAACACTTATTTATATAAATGTGCGTTTTAAAAAATCTCAATTTAAAGTATTCACAACTTTAGTTGTGAAAGCATATATCATGATAAATATTCCCATTTCTGGTATAGTTCCTGTAACAGATTTTTTTTTTAAAAGATGAATGTTTCTAGAGCAAAACTTTGGCAAAAATCTCTTTGTTTTTCTGAATCTTTATGAAGTATTTTTTGCTCTTTCATTTAGAAAATCAATGGGCAGTACCTCCTTTACGGGACACTGAAATGCTGACATATGAAGTATAATATTTATTATTTTTCATGAGACAATATAAAAGTTGATTAATTATATTAAAAATGTTGTGAATTTTCTTGCCAAATGCTGTGACTATATGAGAGGTATCTGTAACTTATTCACAGTAATAGTTATCCATAAACAGGAAATAAAAGAAACAATATTCCTCATACACGTTGAATTGATTCCAATGCTTACTTTATTTGAACAAAATTATCCCCAATCGCATTTTATTTATTAAAAATAAAGAAAGCACACGTGGTAGAAATAAAGTACCATCAGAGGGTGTTAACTCTTTTACAACAGGAAATATGTATTCAATGTTTAGGCTCAATGTAGAAAATTAAAAATGGAAACTGGCCAATTAAGTGATTGCAAATTCCACTTTACGTCACTCAGCCTACCTCCAGTGATTTCCATGTGTGCAAAATATGTCAAAATGATAGTAAATTGCTTATTATTATTAAAATATAGTGGCAGCATTGGCAGTAAGGATCCTGTCTTTAGGAAATTGATGAGTTTTGAGCAGTCCTAAAAATTAGTATGTTTATTATGTACAGAAATTGTGTCACTTAAAACCTGTGTAAATCAAATATAGTAAAAATACTAAAGCAGTGTTTCCCCAAATGAGTCATAGATTTAATGGTTTTCAGCCAATATTTTAAAAGTGAAATAGTTGTAGAAAAATATCATAAGGCATCATGAGCAGTAAGGGTGAAGGCTGATTTGTAAAATCTTTTATTTCCATTGTATGTGATTGGATGGTGGAGAGTTTGCTACACGAAATATATTTTTATGATTGGTCAAGTAAAACAATACTTGAAAGTTAGGGATGGAACCCAAGGATATTTTACCTCTGACTATGCCCCCAACTCTATTTTATATTATTCTTTTGAAATAGGGTTTCACTATTTTCCTAAGGGTCTTGCTAAGTTGCTGAGGCTGGTCTTGAACCTCTGATCCTCCTTTCTCAGCCTTCTGAGTATCGAGATTACAGGTATGTGCCACCACAGTAAGATTAGCATTGAGTCTTCAAGGTGAAGAGTCATAGAAGAGGAAGGCAGAAGAAGAGCAAATGCATAGACATGACATGTTATGTCACTGCAGAATAAGCAGTCATTAGTACCTAGAGCCAGAGGGGTATGGGTTAGTGGTATTATGGTACAACTGAAAGGTGAAAGAGTGCATTCCTAAGGAATCTTGTTGCTATACTGACCTGCTAGTATCTTATCCTACAGGCCACGAACAAACACCTTTTTTGAGATACTCAGACACAGAAGTGAGATGATTAGATCAGTCTTTCTACAGATGGGTTGGACTGGAAGGTTAGAGTGGCAAGGAGTTCCCAATTAGAGGAAGGAAAACCAGTGCGAGCTGTAGTATGCCAAAATGACCAGGGCATGAACTGAGGCTCTAAAGTGATGTTAGAAGAACAGGATGGACTTTGGAGATATCTAAGAGGCACAGCAGTAAGACTGTGGATGGGTAGTAAGAACAGAAGAGATGGGGTAGGCATCAAAGAAAGCAATGGATCCTCTAGCCAAAATGAGCCCCCTGTATTAACTATCACTAAACTAGTGAATGCCTTAAGGAGAGGATAGTCCTGATAATTAGTTTAATTTTAGATATGTGGATTTGAATTATTGGAGGATTATCCATAGGGATATTATTTAATAGGGACTGGGTTGGAATTAGGCTCTTTTTTTATGAATTTGATGGTTTATTTTATTTACTTATTTTTTAATTAATAATTTATTTTTTAAAATTGGTACATTGTAATCATATATCTTTGTTAGGTACAAGCTGGTAAAGACATACATGCACACATTTCTCATTTAACCCTTCCCCAATTCTCCCCCCACTCCCTCGCCCTCCCTCCTTCTCAAGTTCAGTTTAGTGATTGACTTTGATATGTTTGTGAAAGTACATCACATGCATTAGGATGTCCCCTCTCCCCCCATCACCTTCAGTTAAGTCAACCTGGAGAAATCTTAGGGGGAGAAACCTTACATGAGCAAAGAAGTTGACTTAACTGGAATTAGGCTCTTAAAGATTCATTAACTGGAGGACAGGAAGGCAAATGGCCCAGAAGTGGCATCAGCAAATTGGAAGCCACTGCTTTGGAATAAGAGACAATAATGCACATGAGACTGGGGAATGCCAATAGTGAAGGAGACAGGGTAGAAAAACAGAGACAGAATGGAAGATTTCCAAAGACTGTAATCACTCCAACATCGTTTTAATCTAAATGAGAACTTTTAATTTAGGACATAGCATTTGCTTAAGGAAATATATCCACATTGCATGTTGAGTCAGGTCAGCTACTTGTAGTATACTCCAGATCATGTTAGTACAAATAATTCAGGAATAAACATCTATAATCTATGAGAAGATTGAGAAAATCTTCAGGCACACAGTCACCCTGTGTTGTTACATCCTGTTTTCACATTCTGAATGTGTCTTTGAGTTCACTTAAGGGCAAAGAGACTTGAATTTCTAAGTTCAAAAATTCAGGCTGGTTGCCAAAAGGCATTCCCAATAAGCAGAAGGTTATAGGGCATTGGCATCATTGTTCCTAGAGGTATTTATAAATCATGATAAACAAAGAAATGGCTGTCAAAGAATGACAGCCTTCATTGAGTCTCACCAGGAAAACTGGCACAGCTTGTGGACTGTCTTAGAAAGTACAGTGGGGCAAAACAAACAAACAAGCAAAACAAAAATAGCTTCCTGGCACTCAACGACTCTTAAAACTTGTCCAACTCCCTGTCCAATCTGTGAAGTCTTTCCTCTTCACTACTACCACTCTAGGACGTGCCTCCATCATATCTCGTCCTCGATCACCTGGACCAATCTGTCAGCCTCCTAGCGTCCTCACATCATTTTTTGACATTGCCATCCATATTTATTCTCTACACTAGACAGAGTGATTTTTCAAATGCAATCTGATTATGTCACCCTTTATGTATGGATATTTTAAGATAAATTTTAGAATAAAGACTAAGGTCTTTGCAGTCTAAAATGACCTGCATGACCTGGCCCCTTAGGAACTCCCTCATCTTGCTCTCTCTCTGCTCCAGGTGGGCAACTATCTGTACCTTCAGCATGTGGCATAGCCCGGACTTTCATCCTTTTCTTATGCTCAGCTCAAAGGCTACTTCCAGGCCTCCAGAGTGGGCCAGACAGGCTCTGAGACAGTATTGCAGCGGCACTGAAATTTTCCTTTAAAAAATGAATCACACTTTGTAATGATCAATGTATTTATGTAATAGCAGGATTGATGTCTGTTGCCTTCTAGACTGGAAGTATCTCATGGTCAGATACCACTTGTATCTTGTTCATTATTGCATCCCACCACCCAGTATAGCACCAGGAACCAGGAGAGACTCAATGATACTCAGAATGAAGAAGGGCCTGTGAAGCAATTAACTGAATGGAGGTGAAGTTATGTCTGCTTGGTTGAACAGGGCTATCTAGAGAATAGTTACAAATTAATCTACTTCATAGAGGTATGCTAAGGTGAACATATCTTCCTGACTATCCTGTTTTATGGAAAAAATGATGACAACACATTGATAACATATTTTTATTAGGAAAATTCAGAATTAAATTTCCTACGTAAGCTGGGCGTGGTGGCGCACGCTTGTAATCCCAGCATTCGGGAGGCTAAGACCAGAGGATCCGGGTTCACGGTCAGTCTTAGCTACCTAGTGAGGCACTCCGTAACTTAGTGAGACTCGGTTTCAAAATAAAGAATAAAAAATAGGGCTAGGGGTGTAGCTCGGAGGTAGAATGCCCCTGAGTTAAATCCCCAGTACCGCAAAAAAAAAAAACAAAAAACAAAAACAAACAAACAAAAAAATTTCCTATGTAGTCATTTTCAGCCATGAAAAATAGTATTTAATGTGATATTAAATATGATATAATTTTAATGCATATTTGGAGAGTTCGTATGTAGTAATACGAACTATTACTTCTAGTCCCTTAACCTAAATTTTAAAATTGATCCTTGGTCTTCCTACTTTTGAAAAATATTTAATAGAAGAGGCTGCTTAAGGATTGCTAATATTGAGTTCAGTATAGTCAATACTTTTACTAATAGTTTGGTATATTATATCTAGAAAGTTACAGCTCCATACATGACTTTTAAAATATCCTTGACATGTAAGGAACTGCACAGGATGAGGTTGTTTCTGATGAAATGGTGGTAAAGGATTCCAAGAAAATGGAGTGGTTAGCACTGTGGTTTCTTTGCCTGCGCAAAGGACCTCAGCTTTAGTTTACAGTTCCATTTTTCTCTACTTTGTTTTCTTTTGTCTGGAGGGCACTCCATCCTTAGCGTTAGGAGTGGAATATGTGACGAAAGCCCAAGCCTAACAGTGTGTTCACCTGGTCACAGGAACTGACTGGGGGATGGACAAACAACACAATCAGAGCCAATCAGATGGAATGAAGCTCTTGTTGGGAATACTGGGGCATGGTAAGTCTTCTTTCCATTAGCTTGAGGTTGGAAGGATGTCAGGCTACAGATGCCACAGAAAAGAAGAACTTACATGAAGCATCAATCCAGAAAAGAGGTCTTAGGGATTTTAACTAGAGAATTCTCTGCCCAAGTACATTTAATTGGACCAAATGATTTTTTGTTGCACATATTAGCCTTAAATGGCACAGTTCAACACTGTATTTCACAAATTCTAAATTGCAATGCCATGCATCTGTATGGTTGCTTAAGAGCAGCCAAAACTAAGACTTAAGTACCTCAAATGGCAAGGAAAGTTAGGAATGGTTTGATGCTTGCTTGCCTATATTTTTTCAGAAAGTGTAAGTAAAGCATTGCCAGTCTTGCATATAAGTCTTGATTAAATATGGATAAAAAATAAGATGAATCAATAATTTAATAGTAATACATATCTTGATTATCATTCCAGTTTTGAAAAATTAAAATTTATTTTTTTAAAAAAATTGATAATTCCATTACATTACTCAAAACACACAGTTTGCTCCAGACTAAAGTAATTGTGAATTATGCTTACTCAAATTATGAGGAGTAAATTAAGCATGCGTTTTTGAAGTATAAGTAAAATTTGAACATGTTTACAAGATGTATCCTCCTTGGGGGAGAAAACATTTAACCTAGTAGATAAAAGAATACAAATGAGTTTGGAATTTGATCCAGGTAGGTATCTGATAGCTAAGGAGTCTGGTTACAAGTCAGAAGCAACAAGCAACGTGGAAGTGTAAGGAGTAATTACTGTCTGGAAATAGCCTGCTCTGAAGGAAATCGCGTCTTTCTGAGTAGATGAACTCCTCTGGAGTAATTACCACTAACATTAAGGTCCAGCTCTTGCAGTGAGTCTGACCTCATACTGTCCATCCCCTGCTCATTAGTAGACAGGTCTTGCCAAAAACTCCAAACACTTCTACTGAGGCCAGGCTTATTCTCCAAACAGCCAGGAGGCCAATACTAACTCTCATTAGCTTGTGTTTGCATTGCAATGTTTTGTTTCCATATGGTAAGAGAAAAGTTTCCACTGAAGGGCAAAAGCAAGAAGACTGTGTTACAAGAGTTTAAAAAAAGTAATGTTCTCAAGTGGTGGTTCCTCTGTATGTACACTATAGTATCTATATTTTCACATCTATAAACATAGCAGATACAAAGGATAAACTGTCCTGCACAGAATCTCTTTTGCATCAACTCACACTGACTCACAGGCTCAGTTCAGTGAGGATGCCAGGACCTATTCCAGGAGTTATTCTAATCTTACCTTTCCCTGATGCCAAGACACTATTTACATGAACTCTCTCAAGTATGTTATTTATTGACTGACCCATGGTGCAGGGGGCAAGCAGGGATCTTATGATCATATAATTAAAAATTTTATTAAATTCATCATTTTTCTTGGAATATTTGTTTCACTTTTTTTTTTAAATTTAACTTTCCTTAATTGTCACTAGGGGAAAAGATGAAAGCCCACATAAAATATTAGATGCTGATTGTCTCATTAATCTAAAAAGTCTCTTTCAGTGATTCAGTGACTGGTGCCTGTTTAAGTATTCAATCAAGCTCTCATGTCATGTTTTTCCAAAGGATAAATATTTAGACACCAATATTTTCATTATTAGCAGTAATGAACATAATGTCGTTTATATTTTTGTTTTATATATGGAAACACTGTCAGAAGGCAGTTTAGTTATTTTCCATAACAGTTCTCTGAGGGGGGTTAACAAGAAATCCTTATGCTAAGAATTAGCCATGTGAGGAATCATTATTGTTATTTTTATTTCATGTAAAGAATTTAATTATAACATTGAATCATATGTAGGGGTATAATTTTTATCCTGTTTAAAGAAGTCTTTCACTCAAGGAAAATTTGCTCAAATGAAGAGAGAATATATGAACTCACATGTATATTTGGGAGAATTTATAATTTCTTTGTTCTGGAGGAAACTGTGTCTGGAGTAATGAACTGGAATTTTCATTTTTTTAAAAAATAAACTTTAGTTTTTCAAAACCCAAATAATAATCAAGAGATACTTATTACTATTAAATATTTGCTTCATCCTATTTTCTGATTCATATTTAATCAGCAAGGCTTTTTGATCCTCTTCCTATTAAGTATTTAGTGACTTATAAATAATGTTTACAAAGATGCAGAAAAAAGGGACCCTGTGTCTCTTGTGCAATGTGAGAAATTCTGTTGAATAATGGCATTGTCTGATTTATCTGTTTACAAATAAGATATTCAAGTACAAAAGTTAAATATTCTGTTTAATAACTTAAAATGCTGTCTCAGAGAGTTCTGGAAAGTATATAACTACAAACATTTTTTTTTCTTAATATCCTCCTGTCCTTCTGGTGGTAGAAATAAAATATATCTAGAAAGATATATATGTGTGCATATATAACTAATATTATATATATGCATATATACATATATTTGCACACATATAATGTTAAGGTACAGATGTATGTTATGTAGCTCTCGAACCATTTGTAATATAAAAAATTTAAAGCTGAACATGATAGCTCACTCCTGTAATCCCAGTACTTGGGTGGCTAGACAGGAAGATTGCAGGTTCAAGGCTAGCCTCAGCAATTTAGTGAGACTGTTTTTAAAAAATTATATATGTATGTATACATACATATATATATATATGGCTGGGGGTATAGCTCAGAGGTAGAATGCCCCTGGATTCAATACCCAGTACCAAAACAAAACAAAAACAAAAACAAGCCCACCTTTTTTTTTGTGGTACTCAGGTTGAACTCAAGGGCATTCTACCTCCGAGCTATACCCCCAGCCCTATTTTTTTATTCTTTATTTTGAAACAGGGTCTCACTAAGCTGCAGAGTGCCTCACTAGGTAGCTGAGGCTGGCCGCGAACCTGGATCCTCTGGTCTCAGCCTCCCAAATGCTGGGATTACAAGCGTGTGCCACCGTGCCCGGCTACAAGCCCACATTTTTAACAGTAGCTGAAATCTATCTATTCATTCAATAAGAGGATAAACAAGTAATGGGGAATTAACTTAGGGTGTTAAGCACAGTTGTCTTCTGGTCATCATGACATATCTACCTATGTTTGCACTACCATGGATGTGTGTGCCACGTGCTGTGCTCCTATTGTTTATTTGGTTTTTGTTTGTTTGTTTGTTTGTTTTGCGGTATTGGGGATTGAACTCAGGGGCATTCTACCTCCGAGCTATACCCCCAGCCCTATTTTTTATTCTTTATTTTGAAACCAAGTCTCACTAAGTTGTGGAGTGCCTCACTAGGTAGCTGAGGCTGGCCATGAACCTGGATTACAAGCCTCCCTAATGCTGGGATTACAAGCGTGCGCCACCACACCCGGCTCCTATTATTTATTTGTAAACATGGAGTTCCAGTACCCTTGAGATAGCTCTCAGTGCCACTAAAGCCATGGCCTGCACATGGAGGACAGCTATGTAAGAGACATTCATGGAATTCTTTTTGAGCCTCCTTGGGTATGACTCCCAAGAGATCTCCCAAGAGAAAAAAGTATAACATCACAAAACAAATGTGATGTTTCTAAGAATATATTCCTTAGGATGTCAATTACCCAGAAAATCCCGAGATATTTTTCCTTCTACACTGTGACTCTCATGGAATCTCATCAAGAGCATGAGTAGGGTAGTTATTCTTTGAACTGATAATGACTGACTTGAAATAGAAAGAGATGGGGAGGTGGAGCGGGGAGGAGGGAGGATGAAGCAAAGTTAATACAGATTCTTTCTTTAGACTTCCTGGTTTGCAAGCTTACATTCACTGACATAGAATTCAGTGGAGGCTGGTTATCTTCCAAAGGCTAAAATAACATAACTATCTGATTATTCATAGAAAAATAAGACCTGCCTATATGTATTAGTCAGCTTTTTGTCACTGTAATGAAATCTCTGACCTGGCAACTTATGAAGTTCACAACTGTGGAGGCTGAATGTGCCAGGAACACAGTGCTGAATGTCCTCATGATTCAGTGACTGCTGCTCCTTGGCTCTGTCACCTCCTGGTGCAAATAGCAATATTGTAAGTGTGTGCAGTATAAAGCTAGTGATGACACCCTAAACAAGGTGCAGAATGAGCACAGGAAGGGCCAGTCCTGCTCCTTTTATAATGACCCACTTCTGAAGGACCTTCAGAGAGCACGCCCGGGATGACCTAAGATCCTCCCTCCAGGCCCTGCCTCCTAAAGGCTCCATAGCTCCTGCCACCACCTTTACCCTGGGCACCCACCCTCCAATCACAGAAGCCTGTGGGAGGACATAGTTAAGCCTTTTCCAGACCATTACACTATCAAGACCATAGCCTCCTCTTTCTGCTTCCTCCGTTCTTTATCCCTTCCCCACACTGATTTTCTTGTAGTTCTTATAAACCAGTCATTTCTCTTTATTTCAGTAGTTCAACTCAGAGTCATGTTCTGTTCTTTCAGTGGGACTTTCTTTTCTTATTTTCTCTCTTTCTTTCCTTATTCTCCTCTCTCTCTCTCTCTCTCTCTCTCTCTCTCTTTCTCTTTCTCTTTTGGTGGTTCTAGGGGTTGAACCCCGGAGCATTCTATCTCTGAGCTACAATCCCAGGCCTATATTATTTTTTAGTTTGAAACAGGATTTCACTAAATTGCAGAGGGCCTCACTAAGTTGCTGGGAACCTGTGATCCTCCTGTCTCAGCCTTCCAAGTACTGGGATTACAAGCATGTGCCACCATGCCCGACTCAGTAGGGTTTTTTAATATCTTGATTAAAGGAATTTGAGACTAACTGGACACAGTATTCTTTTATTGGGAGTAATTTATACTCAGGAATCTATACTTTATAGCTCAACAAGAGTACATCTTTGTGTTCCAGAATATAAAATATTTATACTAGACTAATAAAAAATGAAAAACTGTCAAATAAATCTGGCTTAGTAGAGTTGAAATGTGCATGCTGTAAGAACCAATAATCCATCTCCCATGTAGAAATGTTAGAGATATTGTTGCATATACGTTCCAAAAAATAGGTAAATGGCCACTCATACTTTGTAACAACAACAACAACAAACACACACACACACACAAAAGAAAACAGAAATAACCTTAGCTTCATCAGTAGTAGGTGGTAAAATGTATACATAAATTGTGGCATAATAATACCATTATTAACCAGTGACAAAATACCAATAGTTAAATACTCTATAAAACATAGGTGAATCTTAAAAAGAATACTGAGGAATAAAAAGAGCAATTCATAGAAGAAGGCTGTCTTGGTCAACATTCTCACTGCTATAATCCAAAACAATTGACCACACAACCTACAGGAAGGAAGATTTATTTGCTCACAGTTTCTTGGATATTTCAGGTTCAGTCCATGTGTGGCCAGGGTCTATGGTTCTCAGGGCATGGTGGCAGGAAGCAGAGAGAGGGAGAAAGTAAGGCTCTGTTCTCACATCATGGAGACCAGAAGCAAGAGAGAGCAAGCAAGGGAATCCAAACACACAAGCATGGTCCTTGAGGCCACACCCCTAGGGACCCACTTTCTGTAGCCACACCCCGCTAGACCAGGCCATCACCCAGATAGATCCATTGCTGGATGAAGTTACAACCTTCATGACTCAATTATATCAACTCTGAATGGCAATAAATGAAGTCTTCAGGGGACATTCGATATATAATTATAACAAAGGCATACTGTATGGTTGTTTCATTTATATCAAGTTCTAAAATAGGCAAAAGTAACCATTATATTGTTTGTAGATACACGAAAGACAAAACTATAAAGAGAATGATTAACACAAACATCAGGCTATAGGTCAGCTCAGGATGCTGTTGGGGGAATGTGATCTGAGAGGCACACAAGAAAATTTAAAGTTGCTGCTATTATTATCTGTCTTCAGATGTGTACATGTTGTAAATACATGCATGATACTCGTATGTATACACTTAATAATTTGTAAAAATAAAATGTGAGAAGAAACATGCAGACTTATAGTTTGTGATTTCAAAAGAGACTATTCTATTTCCTATCCACATTTTTATATATGGGGGAAAGTTTTGAGTTTGATGTAAGTTCTGCCATTTTTACTCTGCTTTTTAAAAAGTAGTAATTTTTAAAAATTCCCTCTTCCAGAAACCATTATACTCCCTCGTACTAATTTCTAAGTGTGCATAGAAGTGCAGCTTGTACAGAGTGATTAAAAAACTCTACCGATCTTTGTTTCATATGCAGTGTCAAACCATGGTACTCCCCAAATCTAAGCTCCACATGAGGCTGAAGTTCAGAGAGTGCTGAAAAATGAAGTTCAGTGAAAAATAAAGCCAGGGTGGAAGTCCTTGTCCATTTGAGAATTGTCATGGGAACTCATAGAGTGTTTACAATAAGGAAGGTATTTTAAAATGCTCTGTTCCCACCTCCTGATTTGACAGAGGAAAAACTGAAGTCAAAGACCATTAAATTAGTTATGAAATTTCTCACTGAGTTTGTGGGAGGCCAGCACAGAACTCAGCTCTCCTTTTACCATAGCACCTGACATTTTAGCACAGTGGATGAGCGTGGGCTGTTGAGTCAGGGAGACCTGAGTTCAAGTTCTAGCTTATTCACTTACTAACTGTGCACCTTCAGCAAATCAAATTACTAAGCCTCTCAGAGTCTTCAAATGGAGATAATAATATTCCTTGCTGCACACTTTTTGTATAAGTATTAAATGAGATCATATACAATATAGTACTCTGTACCACACTTGGCAGTCAGTAAATGCTAGTAAATGGTAGCTATTGTTATAGATATTGGTTGCAAGCAAAAAAAAATCAAAGAAAAAAATTACAGAAGAAAAATCAAACTGAAATTAATTTTGAAACTGGCATTTGATCTTTAAAATTTTTTAACATAGATTAGCTATACACATTAGTAGGGTTCAATGTAATATTTCCCTACATGCATAAAGTGATTTTGATTCTTAAATATTCTAAAAAGCATATAACAAACTATTCTCCTTTTTCAATTACAAGGGAAGAGCTTTTTAACATTTTCTTCTAGAATATTATTATATGTGACATACAGTATAAAATATTGGCTTAACATCAGTATATTTGAGCTTAGTAAACATGATTTTTATATAGAAGTGGTTTAACATTGCTGACTTGAATGATCCTTAATAACCAAAATGAGTTACTAAGGATCAAAGTTGAGAAGGAATGTTATACATATATAAGGCTAAAAATTTTCTTAGGCTGTGTTTTGATAGATAAGTATTAAAAACACCAAGTATTTTTATCTAAGTGCTAGGTGTTTTATCTTACCTAAAAAATTTTATCTAAATTAAAATCTGTTAGAGAGGTTGTCTTAGTGTGAGGATTGTTTTAAATGTAAGGATTTTTTAATTGTATAAAGTTAAAAGACCTTTTTGTTGAGACATAAAAAATGTCAAATAATAGGAGATATCCATAGATATAAGGAGGTATTAGAAGAGGGGAAACACTTTCATATGGAAAAGGATTTCATATTGCAAAAATTTTAAATGACTAAATTATGATTTCCCATGTCCCTTAGATTTAAAACAATACTGTTTTGTGTTCTTAATGTTTCCTAAGAATTCGTTTAAAGGTTGTGCCTTGGCAAAATAATTTCTTATGTTTACTGTTTTGATTACCTAGCAAGTTGCATTTTAGCAAGGTCTGTATTTTATATGTGTTTAATGACTACTTTGTAGCTCAGGCTAAATTAACAGCTATAACTTTGGGTTAGTATATTTGACACCCTATATATGTAGCCATAGATGTGTATATATCTGAGAGCTAAATATGCTGTGTATCTAGGTTCATCTAAATGTTCTATGAGAGCTTGTAAAGGAAAAGTATATGGGCTTTATATACATGCAAGCTAACTAATAAGTGATCTCTCTATGCAATGTGTATTGTATTAATATCTTGAGTTATTAAAACTTCTGCCATCTATGTTTTAGTACAGTTGAGAAATCCATCACTAAGACCTGATCTATATCTGTTTGCTATAAGTGTTTTATTATATGTTAAGGTTAAGTTAAAAAAATTATTAACTTATGTATTGTATTAATTATTACTGGCTTCTTTATTTGTTAAATGTATTAATGTCTGCTAAGTATCTTCTGAAATGCAGAGCTTAAGAAAACATCTTACCAACTGCCAACCGATGTCCTATAAACAAAATGTTAATAGCAATTTTCTAGAGTGGCTAACCTTCAACGTGGGATGGCCCCAGAGGGGACTCTGGATTCCAATATTATCTCTCAGAATGGGAGAGGATCCTGACTGAAGCCAGGAGGCTGGTGCCAGGAGATGACTGAAGACCAACCACCCAGGTGAATCTCATTGATGGGACCTTTCCCCTGACTCGCCCAAATTGGGACTTTGACCAGGCTGAAGGTAGGGAGCGTCTCTGAGTGTGCTGCCAGGTCATAATGGCCGGTTTCCATGCAGCGGCTACAAAGCCAACCAATTTGGCCAAGGTATATGCAGTTAAACAGGAACCCATTGAGAGCCCTGCTGTCTTTTTAGAAAGAATTCTCAATGCCTTTAGGCAGTACACCCCTATGGATCCCGAGGCAGAGGAAACAAAAGCAACCATGATTTTAGCCTTTGTAAATCAGGCAGCCCCAGATATCAGGAGAAAACTTCAGAAGCTGGATAGATTGGGGACCAAACTATTCCAGACCTGCTCTGGGTAGCAGGAAAGGTATACAATGCTAGGGAGACCCCTGAGGAGAGACAGGAGCACATGAGACTGGAAGATAGGGAATGAGCTAGGATATTTTTACGCAGGGCAAAGGGGGGACAGGGACAAGAGAGGCAGGCAGAGCAGGGCCTGGCAGGACAACAGAAGACTGCACCGGTTAGAAAAGGACCAGTGTGTATATTGCAGAGAGAAAGGACACTGGGCCGGAGAGTGCCCAAAGATTGTTAGGATACCGGGCTAGTACAAAGAAGGCCCAAATATGCCAGGAAGAAGTCACCTACCAGGGTTATAAACTAAAAGGAGGCCTCAGATGGCCTAAAGGTGGATGACATAGGACTCTGAATACATCACTCCCAGATCCAGAAGACCAGTGAGAAGGACATCAAGAGAGTCCAAAAGGAGTGGGCAGTGACAGCCAACCCCTGACAACCCCTTGAAGCTCACGCTGATGGCTAGGAAGTTGTGCTGCACTTCGTCAACGTCGTCTTTGTGGACTTTGGTATTAGGACCACTGATTATTCTCATACTCATACTCACATTTGGGCCTTGCATACTACAGTGCAACTCAGGGTCCTTGGACAACAGTATCAAACCTTGCCCAACCCTGTATATAGTATATGAGGAGGATTCCTCATATAAACAAAAGAAAAGGGGAGGAATGTAGGGCATTGACAGTCCCCTCCCTTCCAGAACAGCCCCTCCCCTCCAGAAATGGGACAGCCCGCTTCCAGTAACAGGGCTCCACCAATCCCCATGCCTTCTCTGTGTTACCTTTCCCGTGAGTGAAAAGTTTCCCACCTCTGCACACCTCTACATAAGGCTGAACGAATCCAGGTTCTGGGTTCCTCGACTATGACACCTCTATACTTAGCCAGAACCCTAATCTGGGTTAGACTCAACCCTGACCCAGATTAGTAATAAAATCTACTTCTTTATTACAGTGAGAAAATAAATAAAGTAAATGTATAGAAAGATTTGTGAAAATTAAATAATATGATAAATAAAAGCACCTGGGACATTGCACATGCAATATTTTCTTCTTTTGATATATTTCTTAATAAATTACTCTGATTATAGTCAAAATAAAAGAAAAATTGTTCTGGGAGCACAGTTGTACTATTAACAGTGAGTGGAGAGATAAACTTGTACTCTACAAAGCACAGTGAAAATATTTAAAATATTATGATTTATTATCTAATGTGTGCCTAGCCCACAGTTGTACTATCAGCAGTGGAGTGAGAAACTTGTAATCTACAAAGCACAATGAAAATATATGTGATATTATGATTTCCTATCTGATGTGTGTATAATCAACCATTTAATTCTTTATTTGTGAAACTAATCTTGCCTTATTGAGTGATATTTTCCTGGAAACCAAATTCTTTATTTTAAAATGGAAGTCTATAGGAAAAGGCAAATTCTTTTCTAGCCAATATTCCCATACTACAAGGTATAAAGTAATTGCTCAGCTATTTAAACAACAGCAGAAGCATGTGTTGACAGAAAATGTATTAATTACTTAGGATTGCATAAGTCATATTTACAATACAAGGAATACCACAGTCCAAAACTGTCACACAACCAGGTTCATTTTTTTTTTTTTTTTGTGGTACTGGGGATTGAACTCGGGGGCATTCTACCTCCAAGCTATACCCTCAGCCCTATTTTTTATTCTTTATTTTGAAACAGGGTCTCGCTAAGTTGCGGAGTACCTCACTAAGTAGCTGAGGCTGGCCACGAACCCAGATCCTCTGGGCTCAGCCTCCCAAATGCTGGGATTACAAGTGTGCACCACCAGCAACCAGGTTCATTTTGATGAAGCACCTTTGACTACAAGGATTCATGAAACCATACCATGCCATAGATAGAAGAAAGAAATCTTAGAAATCATCTGATTAAAACCTTAGTTCTTCCAGTAAGGAAGCTGAATACTCCTTCAAAGCAAAATGACTTGTGCAAGTCACACAATAAACTCATAGAAAAATCCAATCTGTACCTGCAACTTGACACCCTGCCTATGTGGTTTCCAATAGCCTCCAAGACCCCAGGGTAGAATTTTACCACCAGAAGTCTTTCCAGAGATTGCTCTTTGTGCCAAAATATTTTTAACCTTTTCCAAGTTGTGGGTTGTAACAGGGATGGACAAGAAGAAAAATAAAATAGATATCAGGCACCAGACAGATGGCCAATATTGAACTGGTCCTAGACATATAATATTTTAAAAATTTAATCTCTATAAATTTTAACAGTACTGAATTTGCTTGGAGAACAACCATCATTGGCCATACTTCCGGTGGTGACTACTACTATTTGTGGCTTGAGTATATAGGGGAAAATGAATTAAATAGATAAATTCTTAAGTGCTAAAGCTTTAGGATAGGGCAGACATATATAAGTACCAAGTAGAAGTTGTATGTTAATAACACTTGTTGGGTATTTATCTGTTATTTGCAAACCAGGCATTATACTCTCTATAAGAGAAATATGCAAAAGATAATAGTGTATTTAATTAGAATAATATTGTATTTAACTAAAAGAATTTAATAGCTTATGTGATGTAAGGAAAGAGTAGGAGCTGGCTTTGAGCATTTCTTTCTCTTTGGATGATACTTTCAGTATCATTTTTCCTACATCTCTCATTTCAGTCTCTCTTGGTAAACTTGCCTTGTTATCTCAGGGATAAAACAGGAACCATGAAGGCATATCCTCAGACCATCTGACCCAAGATAAAAGAAAGGACTTTGTTATAAAGATAAAAGCAGAAATTTTAAAATTTAAAAGGCATAATAGTGGAGGTGATCAAGAAACCTTCGAGATTTCACTTGAAAGGATAATTAAAATAGCTACCTCTCTGGCACAGAAAATGATGTAAATAAGAAAAAATCCATATAGATGCTAATAACAGAAAGTATTAGGCAATCACAGATTAAGAGCAGATAACAATTTTAGGAGCACATAATATATAAAATCAAGCTAATAAAAGTAAAGACATGAACAACATGGCTAATTGTTTTAGGAAAATTAGCTTACATAAAGGAATAAATACAGAATAGCCTAGTAACCAAGAAAGAAATGGAAAAAAAGAGTTGTTCTTTCTTCAGTTAGGTTTGGAAGTTTTCCTTTCAAACAACTAGGTTCAAACAACTTTAAGTTAGGTTTTAATTAGGAGGAAGAAAATGATTCCTACAGCATTTACTTAGTTCCCAAACATAGAAATAGAAGGAAAATTCCCTATTTTTATTGTAAGCATAGTTATAAAAATCCATCATTTAAAAAGTGAAATATATCAGAACAAACCTTCCCAGTAGACATTAGAAGCACCATGCTTAGTGCCATCCATATTTTTAGGAGTCCATGAAAGGTTTTTATTTATTTTTAAATCAGAAGAAAAAATACAATTCAGATCAAATTATATATTTTAATATATCCATATTTCTACTAATAACATCATAACATGTAATTTTCAACTCTCTTATGGAGGACGGGCCCTTGAAGGCAATAGTAGAAGGCCCATGCATGTCATAAGGGGCCCTGCTTGCCTAAAGGGTAACTACACAATAGTCATGCAGTAGTGGCCTCATCAGAACTGGGCCTGGGAAATGGATCTGCAATCTGTGTTGGTACGAATAAGAGGACCTGTTTGTGGATTCATTTTCTTATTCACAAATTTACTATTTTCCCTACAC
>PVLC010025346.1:0-23741 GCA_004027655.1 Graphiurus murinus | reverse complement strand
AGGAAAGGAGGGAGGGAGGAAGGAAGGAAGGAAGGAAGGAAGGAAGGAAGGAAGGAAGGAGGAAAACTTCTCTCTGATTGGAGACAGTGCAGGAGGATGCCCTGGAGGGGTGCGTGCCACTGGACAAGCACTGTGAGGACAGAGGCTCGGCCGCCTGTCACCACTGCTGGTCTCCTGTGAGCATATGTCTCCCGTGCTGTCTCTGGGCACTTCCTTTGGCCTGTCTGCAACCTTCCCCACTGCCCTGGCACAACTGGGCTGGGGACATGACAGGTGACACTCGTGTGGAGCTCCAAATGCTACATAGGAACAGCCAGGTTCGCAGAAGCAGAGGTCTGAGGCAGTAGGAGGAATAGGATCTAAATGCTGGTGCTGCAGCTCAGCAGTCCCAAGAGCAAATCCAGGCTTGCTGGGAACAGGAAGCAGTGAGCTCAAAGAATTGGGCACAGCTGGATGTGGTGGTGCAGGCCGGTAATCCCAGCACTTGGGAGGCTGAGACAGAAGGACTGCAGGTTCAAGGCCAGCCTCAGCAATTTAGCAAGAACCTTGGCAACCTAGAGAGACCCTGTTTCAAACTAAAAAGGGTTGAGGGTGTAGCTCAGGGGTACGACACCCCTGGGTTCAATCCCTAGTACACCCCCCACCCCACCCAAAAAGAACAAGTGAAGTGGGCATGGCAGCTGCTGCTGCTGGGGAAGCAGATAAGGAAGTTGGGCCTTGTGCCTCCGAATGACCCGTGTTGGTGCAGGAACTGGAGAGAGAAACGATAGTGAACGATGTCCTGGCCAGAGGAACTGCTGAGCCCCAGAGCTCATTCCAAGGTGACTCCAGACACCAGGGGCTTGACTGGACTAGCTGAAAAGAATACCAAGTCAGGCATGGTGGTGCACACATGTAATCTCAGTACTTGAGAGGCTGAGACAGGAGGATTGTAGGTTCGAGGCCAGCCTGAGAAACTTAGAGAGGATCTCAACAACTTAGTAACACCCTGTTTCAAAATAAAAAATTAAAAAGGGCTGGGGGTGTGGCTTGGAGGTAGAATGCTCCAATGTTCAATCCCTGGTACCATAAAGGAAGGTAGAGGAGGGCTGGCGTCCTGGGGAGCTGGAGGGGAGAGGCTGAGCTCACTGCTCAAAGGAGCTCAACTTTTAATTATCAGCAGGTAAGTCGTATCTGCAATTGAATGAACTGAGAAACAATATAAGCATAGTATTTAGAGTTATGGAGATAACTATTCAAAGAGACAGTTTTAAAAAATAAATAAAACTTGGCTGTCATTGGGAAGCATGATAAATTTGTTTGGGCAGGATTTATTTATTTATTTATTTTGTACTGGGGATTGGACCCAAGGACATTTTACCTCTGAGCTACACCCCCAGCCCTTTGTATTTTTCTTTTGAAACACAGTTTAGCTAAGTTACCAAGAGCCTCACTAAGTTTCTGAGTCTGGCCTCAAACCTGCAATCCTCCTGTTTCAGCCTCCCAAGTACTTGGATTGTAGCCATACAACACCTTGCCTGACTTGAATGGGATTTATTTATTTTTTTTAATGTAGATCTCTGTATGAATGTATTTTAACCATGAATCACTTTGATAAAACTATTTTAAACTACTTACACTTTAACTTGGATCTTTTTCCTATTATTTTGTTTTAGAAACCAAGGCAGTTCCCGCCATATCTGACTTCACCCGGCTAAGGATGAGGACGGGGTAAGACTTGGGCAATCTTCCTGTCCCTCACCAGGGGACATGGTTTTATTTTTCCAAACCAATTATTCCATCTCTAAATTCCTCCCTGCCCACTTCCTTTTTGATATAGTCTCTTCATATGAATCCTGAACTTGGCTTTCCCCCTTCCTGTCGTGGACTCTTAGCCCACACCACCAGTCCCTCGGCGGTGTCCTGGGATACCGCGCCCAGCTTTCTGAGCCGAGAGCTACAGCCTCTCCCCGTGGGTTGGTGTTCTCAGCTTTGCTGATGAACAAAGTTAAGTGGGAAGAAATAAGGCACACTAGGGTCAGACGGAAAGCATTTCCTCTGGAAAATTCCAAACGCTGGGGAAGTGTGTCTAAAGCCTAAATAGTCTCCACCACTTGTTTTCATCCATCTGTCCGTCCACCAGCTTGTTTCACGTTAAGTGTTGAACCTGAGACATGCTCTGCATTGGCTAAAGTGAGCAACACAGAGAAGGGCTGGTGCTTACCACAGGAGCTCACCGGAAAACCCACCCAGGCCTCCTCGTGGTAGCCACTCATTCAGCCTCAGATCTGCCTTCATGAGCACGTCCCCTTCTCTGTGGTACTGGTGATTGAGCCCAGGGGTGCCCCAACACTGTGCTACACCCCCATCCCTTTTTATTTTTTAACTGGAAGCAGGCCTCACTAAGTTGCTGAGGGTCTTGTTAAGTTTCTGAGGTTGGCCTCGAACCTGCAATCCTCTTGTCTCAGCTTCCCAAGTACTGGGATTACAGGCCTGTCCCATCACTCCCGGCTGCGCACATTCCTTTTCTGAGAGTGGCACTAGCTTTAAGATTTCAAATTCCCAAATACTCAGTATGATTTACTTCATATATGAATTTAGTAGGTTTACTGTGGGGGAAAAAAAAGTGAAGCTGCTTCTACTAGTAATAAGTTGCTTTTTAATGATCCATTAGAAATAAAGGAAGATGGAAATTATTAAAATGCCTCAGATTCTATACCATCAACTAAGCACAGTTAGTTTAGGTAGAATGTGAGGGAAAAGCCATCAACACGAATCTTATGCTGAATCACATCTTTAATTATGTGAAAGTGATTACTGTAGCCCAAATATTTCACTAATGGTACCATTTCTTTTCTTTTAAAGTAAAAAAACAAGTTTCTTCGTGTGCTTGATGCTTTTGGGATCTTATCATTTAAACTTTGTTGTTGTTGTTACTGGGGAATGAACCCAGGAGCATTCTACCTCTGAGCTACACCCCCAGACCTACTTTATCTTTATCTTGAAAAAGAGTCTCACTAAGTTGCTGAGGCTGGCCATGAGCCTGTGATCCTCCTGTTTTAGCCTCCCAAGTACTAGGATTAAAAGTGTGTGTCACCACACCCGGCATCACTTAAACTTTTGAAAGCATACACGCCAACCCAGACGAATCTCCAGAATTTCAAAACTGATGTGCAAGAAATAATGATTCATTTTAAAATTTACATAGGCCAGCTGGGCGTGGTGGTGGCAGACACCTATAATCCCAGTACACGGGAGGCTGAGACAGGAGGATTGCGGGTTTGAAGCCAACCATGACAACTCAGCAAGATCCTCAGCAACTTAATGAGATCCTGTTTCAAAACTTTAAAAGGGGGGTTAAGGGTGTAGCACAGAGGTAGAATGTTCTTGGGTTCAATCCCCAGTACCAAAAAAGAAAAAGTCACTCACGTAGGCCTTTGAAACCTTGGGAAGAAAGAGTCGCGAACACTCAAGTGAGGCGGGAGCTTGGGTCTGCGGCATTTGTAAACCAAGCAACTTACACAGTTGCCAGCAGCACCTGGCCTGGCCAAAGACCATGCCTCTTGCCTGGGGAAGCAGAGTCAGCAACTGTGGGCAGGTCGCCCTCTTCACGGGCAATGACAGTGGCAAAGTGAGGCCGCCCATCTCGTGGGGGAGAGCCCCCAACTTGCTGCTTGTCACGGCATTCTTCCAGCAGGTCACCCCATGTAGACAGGAGTGTTCTGACCAGGGGCACCTTGGTTTAAGCCAAGCACCAGCATGGAGTGTCTCCATGCCCCCTGTGCCACCAGCGACCGTGCCCATCGAAGGAGGACCACAGTCAGCTTTCCCTTTCATTTGGAGATCATTAAGATGACGTTTCTTTCCTGCTGGCTTTCTCTTGGCATGGGGCCTGTGGGGAGACAAAGAGGCGTCATCTCAGGCTCCTTCTCTGTCACTCGTTTACTGAACTAATTATCGAGGGCACCCTGTGTGCGGGCTGGTGCTTAGAGCCGGGTGTACTGTAGGGAGCAAGGAGAGGCCCGAGTTCCAGCTGTGTGGGATGCCTCCAGCCACTCGCTTCTGTCTCTGGATCTGAAAGAATATGACATAATGCAGCTACTAGAGCCGGGCGTGGTGGTGCACGCTTGTAATCCCAGCATTTGGGAGGCTGAGACCGGAGGAACTGGATTTGAGGCCAGCCTCAGCTACTTAGTAAGGCACTCCACAACTTAGTAAGACCCCGTTTCAAAATAAAGAATAAAAAATAGGGCTGGGGATGCAGCTCAGAGGTAGAACGCCCCTGGGCTCAATCCCCAATACCGCAAAAAAAAATGCAGCTACTACTACTACTGCCATGTCCCCCCCCGCCCCCCAACACACACAAGAAGTGTTCTAGGCGTTGGTGCGTGTGTGTGTGTGTGTGTGTGTGTGTGTGTGTGTGTGTGTGTGTGTATGTGTTACTGGAGATTGAACTCAGAAGGCGCTCTACCTCTGAGATACACCCCCCAGCCCTATTTTATTTTTTAATTTGCTGGTCTCCAATCTGCAATCCTCCTATTTCAACCTCCCAAGGACTGGGATTATAGGCATGCACCACCAGGCCTGGCTTGGTCCTTGTGGATTTTATTACAGAAGGAGAAGCTGAGAGCTCAAGTGATATGAGAACTAGACCTTCAACCTGCTGTTTGTCTGAAACCTTAAGCTCCTTTTCACTAGCCAATTGTTTACCAACAGATCAGAAGACAGGTTTGCATGTATTCTTCAGAATCATGGACAACGACAAGCGTTTGCTGAGTGGGGTGGAACTGAACCCAGGGGATTTGCTGTCAGGGGGTGTGAAGCCAACCAGCCTCCCTGGGAGATGGAAGCCTAGACTGAAGCTCAGCACGTGTGTGGACAGCGCATGAATAACTGTGTGTGAAGAGTGGAGAGAGGTCTGCTACTTGCAGCAAGGAAGGAGAGCCCTGGGGAGAGTGCCCAGAGCAGTGTCTCTTTGAACACAGGAGGCAGGTGGGCTTGGGGGGCTCATGTGTATCTGTATTGGAAAGACATCCCTGTAGAGGTGAGAACTTTCCTGAGCAAACTGTGCTCTAGGTCACCTGGAAGAGGCGCTCAGTGATTCTGGCTACTTTAAACTGACTCCTTGGAGCCTTATCTGAAACAAACAAACAAAAAACCCAAAAGAATGTTTGCAGGCATTTAAAGAGGGAGGAGCTTCTTCTCACACGAGCACAGGTACTTGCCTCTAAAAGTACCTGCCTAAACTGGGCATGGTGGTGCATTCCTGTAATCCCAGTACTCAGGAGGCTGAGTAGGAGTATCACAGGCTCAATACCTCAGCAACTTAACAAGACTTTTAACAACCTAGCAAGACTCTGTTTTGAAACAAAAATAAATACGTATTTATTTAAATAGGCCTGGGGATGTAGCTCAGAGGTAGAATGCCCCTGGGTTCAATCTCCAGTGCCACAAAAATTCATTAATTAATAAAATGTTCCTGCCTGGCAGCTTACAAATTAGCTTTATTCAGACTCACAACTAATTTCTCTTTATTTATTTATTTATTTTTGTTCCTCCTAGAGAAGCTGACCTGAGATGTTAATGCTGGAAACAGTAAGATCCTGGAGGCTGGAGGTCACGGTTTACTCCATCTTGCATGCCGGTGCCTGGCATGCTGCAAGTGGTCAGAAAATTAAAGGAAGCAAGAAATGAGGGACTTTTTGATGGGAAAACAATTAAAATAATAAATTATCTAACTCTCCCTCCCCACCCTCTACAGGACTGCCTTGTTTTATTTTCATCTTTCTGTTTGGGGAAGAAATGATGAGCAGATATCCCAAGTTGAAGACAGGGAAGGAATGGGGCTTCTAGTGAGAAAGCTGGGGTCCTCTGGGGGAGGAATAAGAGATGCTGTGGGTTGAAGGAGGAAACCAGGGCCCCGTGCTGGGGAGAAGGATGCGGGCTCGCTGTGCGTGGGGGAAGGCTGAGGCAGAAGTCTACACAAGGTTTCTGAGTGTTTTGCTGAGTTCTATACATTTTCCGCCCTCTCAGGACGGGTGGTGGTGCAGGGTGGGTGCTCAGAGGGACTGTCCCAACCACAAGAGCAGATTGGCCCAGGGTTGTGCAGATGACAGGGATTTATCCCTAGAGAAAAGGTAGACAGTAAAACACCATGTCCCCAAATGTCCCCTTTTTCTTCGCTCAAAATAAGCCAAGTCAGGGGAACAACGGGAGCCAGCCTGGATGGCAAAGTTCAGATCCGTATTATCCTGAGGCCACTGGCTTTGTCTCCTGCACACAGGGCATGGGGACAAGCTGGTGTTGTCTGTAGAAAGCCACTTTCTGCCATGCACACCAGGACAGCTGCTCCTTGGGATGCTGGTCAGACAAGCAAGCTAAGTGAGCTGCTGCTAATGACAGCACAACCTGGCATATAAAACCTCCCTCTGAGTGGGGACAGATGAGGAACTGAGGGCACTGTGGAGAAGATGCATGTCACTGGCCACCGCTAGACAGTACACCGTGAGCGATGGAGGTGCCGTCTGTCAATCATCACCACTGAACTTCTCTTGGAGCAGCTCCTGATCTCTTGTGAGCTTCCCCAATAAACTCTGTGTCTCCAGTAATGGAATGGGTTTGGCACGTTCCCCCAGCCCTCCTGGAAACTAGGTAGCAATTTTGGAAGCAGGGCTTGGTTGCTAAGGAGGGGCCCCTGGGGCTGCGGCCTTGGGGTTTATATATGGTTCTCCCTCCTCTTGCTCTTGCTTCTGACCTCCATGATGTGAGGAGCACAGACTGTGTGCCCTCCCTTGTTCTGTTTCCTGCTGCCATGCTGGAGATCCAGAAGCCAGCCTCTCATGGACTGAACCTAGAATTTCCAAGGAAACCTTGAACAAGTAAGTTCTCCTTCCTCTAAGTTGCATGGTCAGCTCTTTGGATTGCAGCAGGGAGAATGCTAAGACTTCTCCCATGCTCTCTCCAGGTTTGTCCTTTGGCTTGTCTGCAACCTACCCCAGTGCCCTGCACAACCAGGCTGAGGACTGGCTACCCCCTATGTACACAGCCCTGTCCTGGAACAAAGTTTACACACGGTTAGCCAACAATTAAGTGTTCATGAAGAGGAGTTTAGAGTTGAATAATAGCATACCTATTTAATTCCATGGGTTCAGATGGTGACCAATGGTTCAGATGGTGATCAATATTTATGATCCTTTACATGTAGAACAAAATGATGATTCTTCATTCAGGATTCGACGCATCTTAATATGTGATCAAGGAAGAAGCCCAGTTGTTGGAATAGCAGCCAAGGTTCGCCATAGCTAGGAATTCATTTCACAGAAAATGTGACCAAGATGTATCTCAGATACCAGACCCCTACTTGACAAATCTGACAATGCTAAGACAATTGGTCATAGTTTAATGCCTAAGCAAAACCAACTTTCAGGAAACTCAACAGGCTTTATTCAGGCCTCTTTCAAAGACCATAATATATATTGCATTTAACATTGATTTTTCTTTACAGAGGAATGTATATTTTAATTTCCCTGTATATGTGAAGGTTCCTCTTGCTTTCCTACACATTTTGGGCATCTGGGCCTCTTAGCTCCACTCATATTTCTCAGATTTTGTTGATAATAAACTCTGACTTGAGGAATTTTTTCCCTAAAAAAAGCAAAGACTACTTTGAGGAAAGTCAGCCCCTTACTGGACCACATATTTGATACTCCTTATCTAAAAATTTTCACCTGCCTTGGTGCCAATTTTCATTCCTGAGCACTGGGACCACACAGTCAGATAGCCACAGAGAGTTTCATAAAAGCATTCTTTGTGTCTGTGGTCCCCTGAATAAGCCGTTATAATGCTATATCTTTCTTTTCCCAGAAATAAATTAGAGTCCTGTGCCTGACCAGGAACACTGGTGGTCTTCTCCATTTGCACAGAAGAAGTTAGCAATCATCCATTGCTAGCGACTCTATCAACTGGTTATGAGAAAAACAAGGAATTATGTTAAAGTGTGCAATGCCTTTCTTTCTTTCTTTCTTTTTTATTGTGGTACTGGGGATTGAACTCAGAGGCATTCTACCTCCGAGGTATACCCCCAGCCCTATTTTTTATTCTTTGTTTTGAAACAATTGCAGAGTCCCTCACTAGGTAGCTGAGGCTGATTACGAACCCAGATCCTCCAGTTTCAGCCTCCCAAACGCTGGGATTACAAACGTGAGCCACACGCCCGACTTGCAATGCCTTTCTTTAGAGGAATTTAAACAATTTGCCTTCAAGTTTATGCCAAAATCCTACCGAAAAGTTTCAAAGGCAGGAAAATTGAAAGTTACTTAGTAACTTCTGAAATTAACATTTTTATCATAACTGTGTGTATGGGTGTTTTCACAATCATGCCAATGATATGCACACTTACATTCTATTTCATTCCAAAATTCTACCAAAGAAATTTCATATGCAGGGAAAATAGCAAGTTTCTTAAAATCTCCTGAAATTAACATATTTACTACAACTGTGTGTGTGTGTGTGTGTGTGTGTGTGTGTTTGCATAACCATGTGAGCACTGTGATTCTGCAAGACAAATTCCTCAGAAATGAAGTTGCTGGGTTAAAAGGCACTAATACTTGAGATTTTGAAAGGCACTGCCAATGGCTTTCCAAAGATTACACCAACTTACATTCCCATCAAAAAGGTTACCTACTGTATTCATCAGTGTTTTTGTCACTGTGACCAAAATACTCAAGAAGAACAACTTAGAGGAGGAAAGATTAATTTAGGCTCATGGTTTCACAGGTTCAGTCCATGGTTGGCCAGCTCCAAGGCGGAGACAACATGGCGGCAGGCATGGGGAAGAAAAGCTGCTCAACTCATGGTGACCAGAACCCAGAGAGAGGGGAGGGGGCGAGGCAGATCTAGTCCTCAGGGCCATGCCTCCAGTTGCCCACCTCCTCTAGCCTTTCTCCACCTCTGAACCTTGCTGCATTGCCAACACATGAGTGTTTTTCTGGATTATTCCAATCTGAACCATAACATCCCCACTCTCACTGACACTGGATAATATCAGACTTCTAATCTGATAAGTAAGAAATAGAATCTCATCACTGCTTACACTTGCATTTTTTAAATCAGTGATAAAGTTGAGCCTCTGTTTACATACTTATTGTCAGTGCTATTTCCTTCTCTGGGAACAATTCTTTCAAGCCCATGTTCAGTAGCATTATTCATCTTTTTCTTATAGGTTCATATGAGCCTTTTATGTATTAAGAAATTCTCTTTGTTCTCTGTAATGCAAGCAATTTTTGCCTTATAGTAGCCCGGCATTTGTCTGTTTCCTTTTTGATATGTAGAATTTCTTTATGAAGTCAAATTTATCAATCTTTCCCTTTGTAGTATCTGAAATTTATAGCATATTTAGAAAATATTTTCATAATTTGGTAAACGAATAAAATTCACCTGTTTGATTTATAGTGCTTTTGTGGCTTAGTTTTTTTAATGTCTGGACTTTAATTTAAATAAGTTAGCAGCAAAACAAACAAACAGGGAAGGAGAAATAGATGGGAGATCTTCAAAACTTGTATAATTATGATTTTTGGAGCACCTTTATTGTACTTTTAAAAATACTTTTATTAATGCATTACAATTTTACATCATAGTGAGATTCATTGTGATACAAGCATACAGGCACACAGATTCTTTGAGGTATAATAAAGCACTGACATAAAATAAACATCTTACACTTAAAGCATCCGGTTTAAGTTTTGACAGATGCACCCATGAAACCATGACCACTATCAAGATAATGAATATATTCTCTACCCCAAAAGTCTTCTTGTGCCCTTTTCTAATACCTCCTCTTGCCCCTATCTTACCTATCTCTATCTCCCAACACAATTTTTTTTGTTCCTGTAGACTAATTTATGTGTTGTAAAATATTATTTATGTATTTTACATACCATATGCTTTTCCCGATTTGTCTCCTTTCACTCATCCCGTTGTTTTCAGATTCATTGGTATTGTCTGGCACATCAATAGTTCTGTCTTTTATTGTCAAGTAATTTTCTGTGTGCTCTTATGGAATAGCAAGTATTTAGCTGTTTGAAGGTAGAATCTTCTATGACTGCTGATCAGATCAAGTTTGTTGACTCTGAGGTCAAGTCTTCCATTTACTACAGTACTGATTTTTCAGTATACTTATCCTATCAGATATTGAGAGAAGGTATTGAAGATTCAACTGTAATTGTGAACTTATCTTTTTCTTTGTGGCTTTTCAGTTTTCATCTCATTTTTCTTGAGGTTTTGTCAATAGATGCACACATGTATAGGATTAATATGTCCTCGTCACGAATTGATCTTCTTGTCATTCTGAAGTGACCTCATTATCTCTCTTAACACTTCTTGTGCTGAAATTGACTTTAATATCAATATTGTGACTCCAGGTATCTTCTGATTAGGGTTGGTGTGCTTATGTAGATGTAGTCAGTGGAAGAAAGGCTACAGGATTAAGAATTCTTTAATGAGAAGAAAAGATTAATACTCTACCTAAAAATGTAACCCATTCACAATAAAATCTGTCAACGAACTACAAAGAAAGGGGAACTTCCTCACTTGGTCAGGACATCTATGGAGAGCTTGGCTGATGTGTAATGTGGACAGCTGAGGGTTCTTCATCTGGGTTCACTAGGCTCTTTCCCTTGCACCCCAGCAGTGCCATTAGCATAGGACTTCTGACCCGCTTCTGCCACCACATTATCCATTGTTCCAATAAACACAGCGTAAGGCCATTCAAATGAGGGAGTTCTGTTCATGTTCTTTTTTCTCCATACTCTGGTAATACATCCTAAAAAAGATCTATTACAATCCTCTATTAAATGCAGATTCATGCCATAATTAATTGTTTATGTTGTGAGAATACACGTACAGTTGTTAGAAATAAATTTGTATGGCCAGGTGTGGTGGTGTACCCTTGTCATCCCAGTACTTGGGAGACTGAGACAGGAGGATGGCAGGTTTGTGGCCAGCCTCACCTACTTAGTGAGACCCTCAGCAACTTAGTGAGACCCTGTTTCAAAATAAAGAATAAAAATAAGGCTGGGGGTGTAGCTTGGAGATAGAATAAAAATAAATTTGTATGGTGTCATAAGAAAAGAAACATGGGGAGAGGAGCCCAAGATGGCATATGAGTGAAACACCTCTCCTCAGGTGTTGTGAGCTCGAATCAAATCTGCCATAAAAGCAGCGTCTTGACAGAAGAAAAAAAGTGAACAATGAAAAATTGAACTACAACTAAAGACCTCAGAAAGCTGACCAGGGAGAGCAAAGGAGCACAACCACGCGGCAGCCATTAAGCTGCCATACCCAGCGACCAGGCATGAAGTAAATGACTCCAGAACTCCACACTCTAACCAGGCAGCCGATCCCCGCACCTTCCACAGCAACCAGAATGCGTGGGACGACCAGCATAAGCCCCAGAGGGACTGCCCCAGCTCACCTCTCCCTCCAGAGCCGGAGCAGCGATCAACTGCTCCACAGAGCTTGAATCAAAACTGCCACAAATGCATGCAGCTTCTTGATGGAAGGAAAGAAAAGAAAAGCAGCAGCAGAAGTGGTGGCTGCCATTTTGCCAGCAGCCATCTTGCCAGCCGCCATTTTGCCAGTTGCCAAGAGCAGCTTCTATTAGCACCAAGACCTCCAACGGCCTCCTGAGCACCCAACTACCAGAGGTAAAGTAAGCGACTACGGAATTCCACACCCTAATCAGGTGGCATATCCCTGCAGGATCAACAGTGATCAAGAACACTTGGGAAAACCATCTTAAGCCTGCGGCAAGGACACTTCAGATCACCCCTCCCACTGGAATCAGAGCAGCAGGGATCTGTAAGTTAAATTGCACCTCTGGGGTGTGGGGCCCCCTATACAAAGCACAGACTCAGTCACCCTCCCTTCAAGTGATTGGATAAGAGCAGAAGTGCAGGAGGGACCCAGTGCACACAGGGCATAGAGAACTTCCAGGCACCCTGGAAAATGCCTGGCATATAGATTGCACTCCCGCCACCAGCCAAGGCAGAGAGAGAGATGCAGACAGGCCCTGTGGAGAGCTCAGGGACACAGGCTTGCAGCGGGAGAAGCATCAGCGGAACTCCCTGCCTGAACTGACAGAGCAAAGAAGAATGCCAGAAACACACTCAAAAATTTAATAGAGTGAGCAGACATTTAAAAGCTGAAAATATCCACACAGATCCAAAATGGCTGCAGAGGCCAACTCAGCTCTGTACTTACAGACTAAGAGATGTGTGTATGTGTGTGTGTGTGTGTGTGTGTGTGTGTGTGTGTGGTATTGGGGATTGAACTCAGGGGCATTCTACCTTCAAGCTATAACCCCAGTCCTATTTTTTATTCTTTATTTTGAAACAGGGTCTCACTAAGTTGCAGAGTGCCTCACTAGGTAGCTGAGGCTGGCCGCGAACCCGGATCTCTGGTATCAGCCTCACAAATGCTGGGATTACAAGCATGCATCACCAAGCCTGGCTGGGTTTTTGTTTTTGTTTCTTGTCGTTGCTTTTTTTTTGGGGGGGGGGTTAATGTTATGTTTTATTTGTTTTTACTCTGTTTTCATTTTGTATTGCCTTGATTTATTTATGTTTGTTTGGATGATTGGTTGCTTTGTTATTTTTTGTTTATTTTGTTGACTCTCCTCCTTATCCCTTTTATAAGCTTCCCTCCCTCTCTCCCATCTATATTATTCTCCTCAACACTTTTTTCTTTTCCCTTTTCTCCCTGTTTCATATCAAGACCATCTCATACTACTACACCTAAAACTCTACATTGACTACCAGAATCCCCCGACATATCCACTATCTCTGATCTTTACAATATATCACCTGAACATACCCAATCTCTTATTCCACTGGACCATACCCTCTACTTTACCCTATTCTTGTATTCATCACTGTGACATCTCACCCATCCTTTACCACTGAACACAACCTGTCCCTGTATATACCAGTGGACACCTCTAAACCCCCACTGCAGAGATTGGATGAGAAAGCTTGCAAGAGCAGCAAAGATATAAATTTAAGAACAGGGGAACCATGGGAAAGAAAAATAGCAAAGAAACAATGAGCCACCACAACCCCACAATAACAGATCTCACCAAACCAGAATGGCAGAGATTACCAGAAGAACAATTCAGATCTTTAATGCTAGAATCAATACAAGATTTTCAGAAAGAATGTAGGAAGAGTTGGAAAGAAATAAAGGAACAAATAAAGAATCTGACAACCTGAACAGGAACCAAAGAGAAGCATTGAAAGAAGTGAAAGATGCAATAACTGAAGTGAAGGCATCAACACAAACTATAAACAGTAGATTAGACCACATGGAAAATAGAATATCACTTTTAGAAGATGATCATTCCAAAAATGAATCCATAGTGCATAATTTAGAAAAAAAAATTCGACAGTATGAATTGGACATCGATGAGATCTTGGCCAATTTTAAAAGAACTAACCTAAGAATAATAGGCATGGAAGAGGGATTAGAAGTTGAAACTAATGGAATAAACAATATTTTCAAAGAAGTAATATCAGAGAATTTTCCAAACATAGAAAGAGAAGTTGACACACAGGTGCAGGAAACATATAGAACTCCCTTGAGACAAGACCAAAGGAGAGGTTCACCACGCCACATAATGATCATGTTGACTAATGTAGAGGCAAAGGAGAGAATTCTAAAGGCAACAAAAGTAAAAGGCCAAGTGACATTTAGAGGCAAACCAATTAGAATCACTCCAGACCTCCCAAATCAAGTCATGAAAGCCAGGAGGAGCTGGAGTAACATATTCCAAACTGAAAGAAAATAACTTGCAGCCAAGATTCTTCTACCCAGCAAAACTCTCTCTCAAAATTGATGGGGATATAAAAGTCTTCCATGACAAACAGAAAATGAAAGAATTTGTCTTCCAAACCAGCACTAGAGAAAATACTCAAAGAGATTAACTTCAAAGGAGAACTAACAAGTAAACGTCAATTGCCAAACTATGGAACCAGCCAAGATGTCCATTGACAGATGAATGGATTACAAAACTATGGGATATGTACACAATGGAATTTTACTCAGCCATAAAAAAGAACAAAATCATGTTATTTGCATGGAAATGGATGGAACTGGAAAACCTTATGTTAAGTGAGATTAGTCAGTCACAAAGAGTAAAAAAGCATATGTTCTCCCTAATATGTGGATGCTAGGGAGAAGATGGGCATAAGAGGGACTCCTGGTGAAAAAGGAGGAACCCTAGATAAGCAAAGAAGTTGACTTAACTGAAGGGGATGGATGGGGGGGAGAGGGGACACCCTAATGCACATGATGTACTTTCACAAATATATCAAAGTCAATCACTAAACTGAACTTGAGAAGGAGGGAGGGGGAGGGAGGGGGGTGGGAATTGGGGAAGGGGTTAAATGAGGAATGTGTGCATATATGCCTTTATCAGCTTTTACTTAACAAAGATGTATGATTACAATGCACCAATTAATATAAAAAATAAATAAATAAAATAAAAATTAAAAAAAGAAAAGAAACATGTTTGAAAACAGTTGGCAAGTTAAATTTTACTTTTTGCAAAAAGGGATCCTGCCATCAGTAAGTCAGGCATGCAGGAACAGCATGACAGAAAACTGCTGGGCATTTTATTTCCAATACAGGGCTCCTGTGCTGTGCTCCTGTTGGGAACATAGCCTCACAATCTTTACACCATTGACTGAAGGGGATGCTAGGGGACTGGGTAGCACTCACAATTTCCAGGAAATGCTATCTTTACAAAAAATACAAGCACACACAAGGTTACACAATGGCAATTTTACAATGGAACCTAAGTCAAGCTATTCCTTTGATAGAAAAGATCTAATTATATTTTCACAGTTGGAGATGTGCCCCTGTGGTGCACACTCTTATTTAAAGTTCTTAGGCCCAGGGAAAGACGGAAAACCTGTGATCCTTCTGTCTCAGCCTCCCAAGTACTAGGATTACAAGCATGTGCCACCACAACCGACTGTAGGAATTTATTATCTCATCCCTTCTATCCTGCCAGCCAATAATCTTTCCCCACCACAAGCAGGAGCTGAACTGCTAGTTATCTCTGCTGTGTAAGCCTTTTTGTTAGCCTTATTTGTTCATCCTCATGAGGACAGATAGGTCTGACATCACTGACCAAAATGTGTCAGTTAGCAAGGTCAGGGGGCTGGGTGGTAGAAGCCTGTTTTGTTCTTGGTTTATTTTTACTCTTAAAGTTTAAAGCTGGTATTGCCCACCTGTGTCATTAGTAAGTTGTTGGCATCCCCTTATCTCTATCTGCTAGAAGTTACTATGTTAAAAGCCCAATTTTATAATAAAGAAAAGAAGGACCCAGGAATATAGCCTTCTTAAGTATAAAGGTTTTTAGGGCTTTAACTATTTTGTATTATTAGCCATTAATATTGGGTTAATACAGCTTGCTTTTTCATCTTTTAATTTAGTCTAAACATTTGTAAGAGTCTGCATAATTCTTTTCTAAGTGCAGGTGTCTATAAATTCGGCGTTCAGTGTTTGGCTGGGCTAACAGACTACTTTTAGCTGACCATTGCCAACCTTGGCTGGAACTCTTGGCTGAAAGCTTAGTGTCAGAGAAAAGGATTTTATTGTTCTGCCTAAGTATGGAAGCTTGTTCTTATTAGTAATCAATGCAAGCTTAATCCCCATCAACACTTACCACATTGTTTGTGGGCTTTGTTTTGTTGGGTTTGGTGCTGGAGGTTGAACCCAGGGGCATTCTATCTGTGAGCTATACCCCCAATACTCTAGTTTGAAACAGGACCTTGATAAATTGCTGAGGCTGGCCTTGAACCTGTGATCCTCCTACTTCAGCCTCTCAAGTACTGGGATTACAGGTGTGCACCACCACTCCTGGCTACTAGATTATCTTTGTTAGGAGACAGCAACTGAATTGCACCTGCTCTTGGCCTTCTCTTCTCAGGAGCAATCTTCAGGAGGCCTGTTCCACCCCCAGACTTTGCTGTAGCCAAGTCGCCAAATGAGATTTTATCTGAAGGAGGAGCCATTCCACTCAACGCTCAACCCCTGATTTTGATCAAAATGCAGTCATGCTCATGAAACTGGGAATTGGATTTAAAAATGAAATAAAATTACAGAGAGATACAAAGAGCTGCTTCTTTTTCAGCCAGACTTCTGCAGGGTTGGCATTTGCATCTGTGCAGAGATACGGAGCAAGAGACTCTGCTCAGACATCCTTCCCACCAGCATTCTGCAGCTAGTTCCCATCATTCATACTGTAGGATTGACATCTCTATAATAACAAATCATATTTCCATCTTCTTTTTTAAAAAATACTCAGCCAGGTGTGGTGGTGCATTCTTGTAATTCCAGTACTTAGGAGGCTGATACAGAGGATCGAAGGTTCATGGCCAACCTCAGCAACTTGTAAGGCCCTTTGCAACTTACTGAGATCCTGTTTCAAAATAAAGAATAAAATAGGGCTGGGGGTGTAGTTTGGAGGTAGAATGTCCCTGGGTTTCAATCCCCAGAACTGCAAAAAAAAACCCCCAAAAAACCTTTTATTGGTGAGTTGTAATTATACATCATAGTGAGGTTCAATGTGGTACAGACATACACGCAACAACTCTTGGTGTGTTTCCCTTCGGATCCCACTCCACTGCCCCTTCCCTGCACATGTTAGTGCGGTTGGTGGTGATACCTTTATATGTCGATACAGCATTATTTGACTGTTTTCTTCCTCCCACCTCTCTCCTCCCATTCCCTTCCACTGTTCTACTGGTCTCACTCCTCATTTATCTGAATTCCCTTTTGCTTTCTATTTTCTCTCTAGCTTCCACACATGAGAGAAAACACATGACCCTTGACCATCCTCTGATTATTGATCATGCTCACAGAGATCATATTTTTATGATATTTTTACCGCCAGCCAAATGATTTTGACCTAACCCTACTTTCCTTCTATCAAGATCAAGGGAATGAGGTTTGTCACCCAGGAGAAGGGAAGATAGAGATGTCCTTATGGGTAGGAGTGAAAGAATATGATATACAGGAGGCTCCCACTAGATAGGAATGGGGTATCCTTCTAGAGCAGGGGAGGAAGGGAAAGAATGCTGGAAACATTCCTGGAGTCTCAGAGCAGGCCCTGGCCAGTGGTGAACGAAGGTCTTGCAGAAGTCCAGGTGGGCCAGGCTGGCTTCCCTGCTCTTCCCAGGTTGCTGGCAGCGGAGCAGGAGCCCAGGAAGTGACCAGAGACGCAGGCTCCTGAAGGTACACCTGTTGAGGTGACTCAGGAGTTCCAAACCCTGGATAAGGGGTGGGAGGACATGAAGGGCCACGGGGCTGCTGGAGCAGGGATGCAAGGACATCAGTGACTTGGGGACACCCTGTGAGCCACCTTGGACTTCAGCATCAAGTGCCAGCAGGATTCCTGAAGGGAAGGTCAATCAAATTGTGTTGGGGCTGACACAGCACCAGGAGCTTGAAGACCTAAGCGCCTTGGTGGGAAGTCCCAAGCCCATGTGACCAAATGGAACGCAATCTCCACAAGGACATGCAAACTCCTCCTGCACCCATGCTGTGCGCTTCAGCTGCAACCTCTGACCCAAATGGAGCATGTGCCCAGAGTGTGCTGCACGTGGAGAGAAGCAAAGTCCCCTTCATTTAGTAACCACAGCTAGCATGTACTGAGCTACTGTGGGCAGGACCTTGTCTTCAGTCTCACGACAGCACATCATGGCAGTCGTTACCATTCACCCCAATTTTCCAGACAAGGCAGAGGGTGATCCCGGAGGAGGACCACTGAGCCTGTGAGCAGAGGAGGTAGAAGTGGCCAGAAAGTGTGTGCCGCTTCCTGGGCTCTCGAGGGGACTTTATGACCTCATCTCCAGCTGGGTGACACACCACACAGGGGGATCCCAACAGGTAGCTTCCCATACAACTAGGTTGTGGTGTCATATTTGCATATAACTAGCCTCCACACCAGCTGCACTCGGCTTACCAAACACCATCAGGCCCCCCCAACACAGGGACGAGGAGGGATGCCAAATAGAAAAGAGCTCCAAGGACATGTGACATTTTAATTTTAACTAATAATATAGAGCTAGTTCCATCAAGCTATGGATTATAGCATTTGCAAAGCAACTAGAATCACAAGTCTAAGTTAAAATCTCCACCCACCTGGAAGTCAAATATCCATTGGAAGTGGATGTAATGTCAGTATGAAGGAGACTCAGACAGAAGGATCACAGGTTCAAGGCCAGCCTTAGCAACTTAGTGAGACCCTGTTTCAAATAAGTAAATTTAAAAAGGGATGGAGTATAGCTCAGAGGTAGAATGCTCCTGGGTTCAATCCTCAGGACAAAAAAAAAAAAAAAAAAACAAAAAAACTTAATCTCCATTTGGTAGCCCCAGAGTTGGCACCTGCTGAGGCTATGGGCTTCCTCACCAAGTTTTCAATCACACAAATGTGTCCACATTGGCTCCTGGCAAATGCAGTAAAGCGTCCCTGTGAACGGAGACCCAGGCTGGTGAGGAGCGGCACTCTCCACCAAGGAGGGATTCGAGCTGCTCCTGAAGCCGGCTGCACATCTGGAGTCAGGACAGCAGGGGCGTCAGCCACTGGTCCTGGCCAAAACTCTGTGCCCAGGACTCACCTCAACCCAGGAGCCCCTCTGCTTATGAGACCAACACTGCGAGGGACTCACCAAGGTACAGGCGTTCCTTTCCCCCAAAGTCTCGTCAGAACTTACCACCAGGGATCGCCTTGGCTCTTCTTCCTACCGAGTCCCTGATGAAGAGATCACATCTGTAGCTGCCATGTATTTTGTTTGTGAGGTTGTCATTTCTGCTGATTTCTTTCTACAAACTCCTTGCATAAAGCAGTGTCATATTTGCATATAACCTACTCACATTCTCCTGTATACCTTAAGTAATTCATGCGTTACTTATAATACCTAATGTGACAGAAAAATTGAATGGAATTATGGCAAGAAAAAGGCACACACTTTTAAATTTTTTATGGTACTAGGAATTGAACCCAGGGTTATTCTACTCTGAGCTACAACCCTAGCCTTATTTTATTTTATTTTATTTTTTTGCGGTACTGGGGATTGAACTCAGGGGCATTCTACCTCCGAGCTACACCCCCAGCCCTATTTTTTTATTCTTTATTTTGAAACCGAGTCTCACCAAGTTGCAGAGTGCCTCACTAGGTAGCTGAGACTGGCCGCAAACCCAGATCCTCTGGTTTCAGCCTCCCGAACGCTGGGATTACAAGCGTGCGCCACCACGTCCGGCTCTTATTTTATTTTTTAATTTGAAACAGAGTCTTGCTAAGTTGCTGAAGTTGGCATCAAACCTAAAATCCTCCTGTCTCAATCTTCCAAGTACTGGGGTTACAGGTACACACCACCATGCCCAGCCAATTTTTAAATTTTTACTTATTTGATTTTTCAGAATTTTATTGGTGCAATATGATTATATGTCATAATGAGATCCAAAGTGATATATTCATATATGTGCACAACATATCTCAGTGTGATTCTCTCCTAATCCATGCTACGATGCCCTTTGCCCTCCCTGTACATGCCAGAATAACAAACTGTGAACTAGAGACAACCTTCCATGCTGCAGAACACTCAAACTTATTCCTCTCGTGCAACTGCATTTTGATATCCGCTATCTAACCTCCTTTATGCACCCCCAGTACACCCCAGCCTCCAGTAACCACCTTTCTACCCTCTACTTCTGTAGGTGGTCTGGTTTTTAGGGATGGGATGTGCTGCTCAGTGGAGGCAGGAATTGTGGCGGGGAGAGCCACTGGGAGAAAGGACACCGTAGGGGACGTCCAGTAAGTCTCCGCACAGGGTGTGGTCACGGTGGGAAATAATGGCAATGTTAACTTCCCATGCGCCAGAAACTTCACACACAGCATTTCTAATGGTTATTCTCCTTTTACAGCTGAGGAATCCAAGGCTCCCAAACTTTAAATCACCCCCTTGTCAATGCCGTTTCCTATTCACTTACTTCTGCCTGGTGTCAAGATTTAAATGCATTTTTTATTTAATCTCCCAACTTCCTAGCAAATATGTACTTATGCTACACACACACACACACACACATGCATATATGGTATTGCGGACTGCACTCAGGGGCATTCTACTTCTGAGCTACACCCCTAGCCATTTTTATTTTTATTTTGAAAAAGGATCTCACTAAGTTGCTGAGGTTGCTGCAGCAGGGTTCCACCTGCATGATCCTCCCCTTTCCTAAAGCCTCCCCAATCCAGCAATTGACTGAGGCCTGATTCTGCCCTGAAATGCAAGCTCTCAGCCCCCTACTTCCCAGCCAGATCTATCCTTCCTTCTCAAGCCTTTAGGCCGTGCTTAGCTTTCTGCATCCACTTGGCCCTTCTGGTCGCTGTAGAGACATAAGGCTTGATAAGGAGAGTGTCTTTTTTTTTTTTTTTTTTGCAGTACTGGGGATTGAACCCAGGGGAATTTTACCTCCAAGCTATACCTGCAGCCCTAATTTTTATTCTTTATTTTGAAGCATGGTCTCACTAAGTTGCAGAGAGCCTCACTAAGTAGCTGAAGCTGGCCACAAACCTGCAATCCTCCTGTCTCAGACTCCAAGTACTGGGATTACAAGCGTGCACCACCACACCCGGCTTCAAATCAGTCTTACATTGAAAAGCCATCGCTTATACATTTTTAGAAATGTTTTTAATTGTGTCCATAGAAACATAACTAAATCAATAAAAGATTTGAATACCACAATGTTCATTCCCATTCATTGCACAAGACACATTCACATACCTTGCGCTTCTAGAATGAATGAAATGTGCTTTGGGGGACTTCTGGTGGGATGCAATAGGCAAAGTCTTCATCAGGGAACATTCTTGGTTTGCAAATATTCTTGTGAAGCAGAGCTCTTGTCTTTTGTGTATTTTCTGAGCACCTCTCCATGTGAAAGCCTTTGTTCACTGCATTCTCACTTTCTCTGTGTAACCCAGATCAACCTTCAGAAGCAAATTTCTTCAGAAGCAAATACATTCTAATACTGTATTTGACGATGTAAATGGAGACAAAAAATCCTCTGTAGAGTTATCAACAAAAATATATCACTGGTAAGATTGCTAGAGCTGTCCTACAAATCACCAAGCAGATGTTCGATGTACAATAGAGTCACGTACTGGTAGAGTGCTCCTCACTCTTTCAAGACCTTGGGACACCAGCCTTTTGCAAGCTGACTCAAATCTGCTCACAGCAAAACTTATATGCTGCCTAAGCATCTTCAGACCCAAGGAGGGGTGGTGGGCCAGCTGTGGAGAGAGTGGGCATCTCTTCCAGAGACTTGGAAGGGCAAACTTGAGCACCCAAGGGAAGGCAGAACAAGCAGGCACCACTTGGCGTCTCCCAGACTCAGTAACTTTAATGGCATTCCCGGGTGTAATATACAATTGTGTAGTGATTCTCTGGCCTCTCAGCTTGCCAGGGAACAATAAAAATGAATTTTCCGGGAGGAATATCCATATAATTCATTATTAAGAAAGTCACTTTCTTAAATGAGTGCCCTGTAAGTCAAGGGTAAAAGCTTTTTGGAAAGCACTTGTTAAGCGAGAAACACATAGTTTAAGTGACATTCTGGATCTCAGAACAGTTGGAAGTGCCACACTGTTTTAGCTTGTTTTTCCATCGCTGTGACCAAAATACCTGATAGCAACATAGAGGAGGAAAGGTTTATTTGGGGTCACGGTTTCTGAGGTACCATAGTTGGCAGACATCATGGCAGTGCAGTATGTGACAGAGGACAGCATCTCATCTCATGGCAACCAGAAAGCAGAGAGACAGACAGGACAATCAAGGACAGAGAGTCCTCAAGCTCATACCCCCGTTGACTTTCCTCTTCTGCCATGTCCCCCTGCCTCAGTTACCACCCATGAATCCCTTCAAATTATTAATCCTTCAGTGGACTTACCCACCTGATGAATTTAGATCCTTGATTCAATTATTTTACCTCTGACTATTGTGCTGGAGACATACTTTCAACACATAAGACTTGGGGGACATTCCAAACCCTAACACACACCACGCTCTGTATTTGAAAGACATCTTGGGATTTTGCTTGGCACCTTCTGAGGACACTGGAGGAGGTGGCATGCTGGCTGCCATGTTGCTTGCACAGACACATGTGGCTAGTGGACCCAAGGTCCTCAGGGACACTCATTCGGTATTGGGGCATGCCTGTGGCAACTTCATGCAGGTGCAGCATCCAATGGACTGCACAGATGGTGGCAAACCTATTTACATAATTGACCAAGAAAACACAGAGGTCCTCTGGGACCTCTGGCTCCATACCATGTGAGCTTATAGTTTTCTTTCTTTCTTTCTTTTTTTTTTTTTTTTTTGCAGTACTAGGGATTGAACTCAGGGGCATTCTACCTCTGAGCTACACCCCCAGTCCTATTTTTTATCCTTTATTTTGAAACAGGGTCTCACTAAATTTCAGAGAACCTCAGTAAGTAGCTGAGACTGGCCTACAAAGCCCTAATGTCCAAGTTCAAAGGAGGTTGGGCAGAAGGAACCAATATTTTAGATAAAATCTGACAGCAGTCAGGTGAAAACTTCTATGCAGGAAGGTTGGTCTTTTTGTTCTATTCAGTTGTTTAACTGATTGGATGAAGCCCACCCACATTGGGGAAGGCTATCCTATCTGCTTTACTTAGTTTACCAATTTAAATGTTAATCTCGGCCAGGCATGGTGGCACATGCCTGTAATCCCAGTACTTGGGAGGCTGAGAGAGGAGGATCACAGGTTTGAGGCCAGTCTCAGAAACTTAGCAACACCCTGTTTGAAGGCTCTCCTGTTCCTTGGGCCTTCCATCTTGGACTGGAGCTAAACCACCAGCTACTGTGGGTCTCCAGCCCACAGAGGCAGATCAGATCACACAACTTTGTTTCTATAACTGCATGAATTAACTTCTCTCGGCAAATCTCTATATAGGTATATACATCCCTTTGGATCTATTTCACTGGAAAACCCTGACTAATGCATAAGACATTTTTCATTCATTTAAGTCATTTCAGCTATGAAAGAATGTCCAGATGGAGGAGACTTCTAGCATGTTATTTACAGGATCTTTTGCAGAAAAGCAAGCAGGGCCATAGGCCATTACAGAATATGAGATGTGTGTCTCTCAGACTATTGCCTCAAAGAGCCTGAGCCAGAGTCAGGAAGCTTCCTGGTGACCATCTCCTGAACTATCAACCAAAGAGTCCAAGTCCACCAAAGAGTTTATGAACCTCATTTCCTGAGTCCTTAAACAGATCTATCTAAGAATGGACAAGTGTGTGTGTGTGTGTGTGTGTGTGTGTGTGCGCGCGCTGCTTGGGATTGAACTCAGGGCATTCTACCTCCAACTTACACCTCCAGCCCTATTTTATTTCTTATTTGGAAACAGGGTCTTGCTAAATTGCTGACAGCCTCACTAAGTTGCTAAGGCTGGCTCCAAACCTGAGATCTTTCTGTCTCAGCCTCCCAAATACTGGGGTTACAGGTGTGCACCACCATGCCTGGCTCATGATAGGTAATTTCTGAGATGGCAAAATTTTCACCAACCATCTTACTAATAAATGTAGCATGCTAGGTCATTTTTGTTGTTGTTCTTGATATTGTTTTTATTCTGATTTTAATGTTTATGGTAAAAGGTTTGGAAAATGCAGAGATGTAAAAAA
>PVLC010025345.1:0-23797 GCA_004027655.1 Graphiurus murinus | reverse complement strand
CATAGTGGTGAGGTCATTACTGATTTTTCAGAGAATATTTTAATAGACCAGAGATAATTTAAGAACTTAAGTTGTCAGTGGGTGAGAAGGGATAAGTAAAAAGTCAATATTCTGTATAAGTCAATATTTATTAAGAGAAAAAATTTACAGATGAATGAGTTTTGGAGTCAGGAGTTTTGAAGGAAGAAATTTAGGAAGTTGAGGGTATTCATTCAAAGGGTTTCCTTTTTCTTAGTAAGATAAAGGGAGGTTGAAAGGCAAGGATGAAGAAAGAATAAAAGCCTCAACCCAGCTTTTGCCAATCACTCCTTAAATGAAAAGAAACAGTAAGATAATACAATAACTAATTTCATAATAAAACCCTTCTTGTCACATGATTCAAAAGGAGAAGAGAGGAAAAGATATAGAGACAAAGAAAGTAGAGGAATGGAGGTGAGATGTGGGGACCTAGAGATGGGGGAGCTGAGGATGAAACGATTTGGAGAGCATGCTGTGGTCCGTCTGGGCAATGGTGAGAGCTCCTTCTGAGACCTGGAATACTGATTGGGAGATTAAGTGGGACCAGAAACTGGGCATCGTGGCGTATACCTATAATTGCAGTATTTGACAGGCTAAGACAGGAGGATCACATTTTTTGAGGACAGCTTCAGCAACATACTGAGACTCTCAGCAACTTAGTGAGATACTGTCTGTCTCCAAATAAAAAAGTAAATAAAAAGGGCTGGGACTGTAATTTGGTGGTAGAATGCCCCTGAGTTCAATCCCCAGCATCTCACCAACACACACACACACACACACACACAGGCACGCACGCACACACACAGGCACGCACACACACACACACACCAGTAGAATTTTGCCAAAGGAATAACAATAAAAGAGGAGAAATTTCCTATCAGTTAAAGGGAGATGAAAACAAAAGTTTAAATATATGAGTTCTTTTTAGCCAGCAGGCTCTCAGTGAAGATGGATTCCATTCACCTTGCTATGAAGCCATTTCAGAGAGATTGAGAAATAGAAGAAACCCTTAGAGGTCATCTATGTCACTCCCAGTATCTCCAGATAGGGAAGGGTCACTCTGCCTGCTGGGTGAGTGGTTGCACCCATAGTTCTCTCTGAGCTATTACCTCACTTTCTAAGTGAATTCCTTGTGTGTTACATTTTGGGTATGGGTAAGAGGCAAGTTGGCAAGGTACAAGGAGGCAAAAAAGAGAAAGAAAGAAAGAAAGAAAGAAAGAAAGAAAGAAAGAAAGAGAGAGAGAGAAAGAAAGAAAGAGGAAGGGAGGAAGGAAGGAAGGAAGGAAGGAAGGAAGGAAGACAAAGGGAGTCACAACTAGCGGCAGAGAGATAAACTTGTTGCATAACTAACATAGCAAGAATTTGCACTCATGGCAGAGACTTATAACTTAATAAAATTTGCTGAGTAACTCTCTAAGTGCATGATAAAGATGAGATGCAATGGGAATAATTTCTAGTGTAGTTGCTCTCTGTTTTCTTCTCAAAGTCACTCACCTCCAGATCATTGGATCAGAGAAGCAATAAGCTGTTTCCTCCACGGAACTACCAGATACACCCTAAGTCCTCCCTTAACTCTGATTGGAATAAAGGGATATTATTCCAGGGTATATGCTAGAGATTGACTCTCTCTGACTTGTATTCTTCACATAATTAAACAGAAAGGTATTTACTATTTATAGCATCTGTGTTTTGATGATCTGCAAAATTATGCTTAAGGATAATTCTGACCTTATATTAATACAGAGCTCAATTGTTACGAAGTGTTGTCAAATCAACTTTTTCATGGTATAATTGTTAAATTATACTACAAATTGCAAAATTTTACTACAAATTGTCAAATCCACTAATTTTTGTAGTATAATTTTTTGACACAGAATCCAGAAGCATTCTACCTCTGAGCTAAACACCAGCCCTATATTTAATTTTTTAATTTTAAAAACAGGTCTCACTAAGTTCCTGAGAGCCTTGCTAAATTGCTGAGGCTGGCCACTTGTAGTACAATTTCAAGAGGAAAGTATAGATAACAATTCCAATTTTAAAGATCAAGGAACTAGTACTCTGAATAGTGAGAAAAGAGATGAGAGGCATCAAAAATTAAACAGATGGGTGGACATGAATTTTACAAGAATAAATACACTGATAAAATTAGGACTATGACTGAAAGTTTCCAATTCCATATCTATTTACCACTCCAAACTGTCTTGACTGGACATTCCCAGGGTTTTAGCAAGTAGCTGTGTCTGAGAGCTCAGCATATGGCCCTGGTTTTATGTATCCAATCATCTCTATGCTCCTGGCTGTTCTCCATGTGATTCTCTCTACAATCATACCTGAGTATTGGCGCTGGAGAGAAAAGGGCTTGGAGGGCATACTTTGGTTCAGAACTCAGCTTGGATGGCAGCTCACCTACAAGAATATTCCACATTTAATATGCAAGGTCTTTTAAAATTCCTCAGAGCTTCTCTTTATAGGCTTCTGCTGAGGCTGTGAATTCCCGGAAGAGTTCTCATGGCTCTTACCTGATGTTGGAGGCCAGGAGGGGCTGAGAAACCCTAATGAGAATCAAAGGGGAGAGCAAAGAAGCAAGGAGGGATGTCTATCCTGTATGTTGGCAAGGGTTATTTTCAAGGTTTTAGAATATTTTTAGTTATAGATTTCATTCATGTTCTGAAACTGGATATGAAATACCTAGCTAATATAGAGAGAGGGAGAGAGAAGGAGAAGGAGAGAGAGGGAGAAGGAGAGGGAGCGAGGGAGAGGGAGAGGGAGAGAAGAAGGAGGGACGAGAGAGAGAGAGAGAGAAAGAGAGAGAGAGACTTTAGATTCAGATAAAAGATAAAGCCAATTCAACCTCTGACATTTTCTAACCATGTGATCACGTGACCTAGGTCAAATTACTTAATCTCTTTGAGATGATTATTTTCATATTTTAATAGGGAACCCCCCCCCCCCTCTCTCTCTCTCTCTCTCTCTCTCTCTCTCTCTCTCTCTCTCTCTTTCTCTTTCTCATAGATTTTGGTACTATCAAGCTTTCTCATCTGTTTTAGAGAAAACTAGTAGTATGATTTGGCTTGAGGTTAGGGAGAAGAAAGCTGTTCCTTGGCCTTTGATTTCAAACTATAGGTTTCTTAATTATGGTTGGCCATTCCTTGTGTTTTTCAGCCAATACGCATAAACATAAACATAATTCATAATTCATAAACATATACTCCAAATGCCAACTTAGTACCTTCAAATAGTTCACTTCATTTTAACAATCAATATCTATATCAGGAGTTCTTCCAAGATCAATTCAAATGACTAAAATCTGAATAGAATAGCTGACACTTAATGGGTTCTTAGTAAATACCATTATTAAAATAATTAGTAGAGATGACTTGGTGGCACATGCCTACAATTCTAGTACTTGAGAAGCTGAGATAGATGATTGCAGGTTCAAGGCCAGTTTCAGCAACTTAGGGAGATCTCATTTAAAATAATAATAATAAAAAAAGGCTAGGAGTATAGCTCAGAGGTAGAGTGCCCTTGACTTCAACCCCAAGCAACAGCAGCTGCACCACCAGCACCAGCACCAGCACCAGCACCAGCACCACCACCACCACAACAACAGGAGGAAGTAGTAGTTGTGGAAGAGTGAATGTGATCTTAATTTTCCAAGACTGAGCCTAATGTATACTTGTTTTCTTGGTTTCTCAACCAGTTTGGAATTTGTCTCAGATTTTACAGTTTTACAAAGTGTTATAGATAACTGCATTAAAATAAGCCAGAATGAGCCAGATGTGGGGGCACACACCTGTAATCCTAGTACTTGAGAGGCTGAGACAGGAGGATCACAGATTCAAGGACAGCCTCAGTAGCGTAGAAAGCCTGTTTCAAAACAAAAAGTAAAAAGGGTTAGGGGTATAGCTCAGAGGTAGAAGATCCCTGGGTTCAGTCCACAGAAACACACACATGCACACATGCACACACGCACACACACAAACACATACAAATTGTTATTATCTCTACTTTATTTTTAGTGCTGGGGACGGAACTCAGGGGCATTTTACCTCTGAAATACACACCTAGCTCTTTTTTTTTATTTGGAAACAGGGTCTAGCTGAGTTGCTGAGGCTGACCTAGAAACTGCTATCCTCTTTCCTCAGCCTCCCAAGTACTAGGATTATAGGTGTGTGTCTCCACACAGGCTTCATAATTATTTATTTATTTAACTATATACTTAGTATAAAATTGAATAATTTGCTCCAATCTTTATGTTAAACTTTATCCCATCAAATAACAGGTATGTGATTGTCCTTATTTGTTTGCTTTGTTTTAGATTATTTATTTAGAGTATTCTTTTTTTACAACAAAAAATGGTTAGCCCCTTTAAAAATATCAAAATATTATTTTTTGGTTATTTTCCAAGAGACTAGCTATCTTTTCCAAAGTAAGTACCTTAATGGGCCTTATTTTTCATTTTTTCTATGATCTAGAAATGATTGACTCTGCATTTAATCCTCCACACCATTTCCCTCACTTTTAATTACCTGTCAGGTTTGACTCAGACTTTTCAAAGAAGACTAGGAATATGAGAGAACCTTGGTTTGTAGGAAATATAATCTCATAGTGCTTCTGTGTCTCACTAACTGCTTTATTGCTGGATTTTTCTCTTCCTCACAACTTCTGAATGAAGGAGTGCTCAGAAGACAGTACAAGAATCCAGTTTTCTTGGTAATCTATAGTTCATTGAAATGAATGTTTGGAACTTAAGAGAAAGGCTAAGTCTATGGATAACAACACAAAACCCACCCTACTATGAGTTTATCCATCTCCTGAAACTCCAGCTCTGAACCACATAATTTGCTTTTTAACTGTGATAAATATGGCTAAAATAATCTTACAAATAGGCTGTGGCCATTTGTGTTTTGGTGTTTGATTCATAACTGTATTCAAAATTGCATTTTTAAGAGGTAGTTACTTTTAGAATTTATTCAAATGTATATCACAAATACCTGTAATTTTAATTATTATATTCTGTGTTATTATGTTTAACTTTTAAATAGGTATATAGCATTTGCTAAGTGACCAGACTGTCTCAATTATGTCCTTTATGTTAGCATTTTAGCTATTTTATGTATAAGAAAATCTTTAATAGTTAGAATAATTTATTTGAGGTCATACATCTACCTGCCAGTATAAACAAAGACAAATTATAATTTGATATTTGAGATACATATTCTTCTCACACATAAAGTCCAAACTCTACATCTGTGGATGGGTATATCTAAGACTTCCAGATACACACACAGCATGTAAACTTGACTCTCCTTGAAAGTTCTGCATTTTCATAGTTTTTGTGGACATATTTTGATCTTTTGTTAATGTGACATTTAGTTCATAACTTCAGGATCCAGATAGAAATGGAATGCTAGGAACACAAGTGTGGTGTGCATACCTGTATTACCAGTACTTGGGAAGCTAAGACAGGAAGATCACAGGTTTGAGGTTGGCCTCAGCAACTTAGTGAGACCTTCAGCAACTCAGCAAGATTCTGTTTCAAAATAAAAAATAAAATAGAACTGGGGTAGCTCAGGGGTAGAATGCCCCTGAGTTCAATCCCCAGTACAAAAAATAAAAGAAAAAAGAAAATGGAGTGCTAATCTTGTCAAATCATCTGCTGTGTGCAAGTATGCCCCTACCACTTTGTACTACATTATGATGTTAGAATACAATGCATCAATAAAAATTAAGCTCCCTTTTTCTGGTTGTAAGTAATGTTTTATGAAACCTCGAGAGCCCTCTGGGAATTCTTATACGCAAGAGGTGTTTGAAGTATAGCACCTTACTTCGTGGTAAAATCTTCTAAGGCTTGACTCAAGAGACACAGCTCTAGAACTGAGCTCCTAATACAGGCTCAGACTGAGGAAAGAGTGTGATCAGAGTTTGGGGGTTAGATTCATAATCAGCAGTTATATATCAATTCTTGGCCTTACCTATTTATTTCTCTAGCTGTGATTTGTTAGTATACCAGGAGGAAGAGGGAAGCTAAGCTATTTTAGAGTTGCAATTTCTAAGAGATCTGGCCACCTATAATGCTTAGTGATTTTCTTCCAACTTGAAATTACACTGCTTTTTCATATACTTATTGGCAATTGAGATTTTATCTTTTTGGGAAATATCTGTTTAAGCCAACATCTACCGTTAGGTTATGTTTCTTTTCCACATTGATTTGCAGGAAGTTTTATATGTACAGGATAAGCTACTTGTTGGTTAAGTCTAGCATATATTCTCTCACTTTATCACTCACCTCTTCAGTCTCTTAATCCTATCTACTGAGTCAATGAAATCAGCAAGGCTAGATTATGCAAATTTATACTACATTGACTTTGTAAGAAGAGGATTCTCTTTGCAACAAATATGAGCAAAGTATGGACTACCAACCACATCTAGTTAGCCTGTTTATTTAGTATAAATTGTATCAAATTTATCTGATGTAATAATCTAGTGATTTAGTTAGAAATATGTAAAGTAGAAAGAGATAAATTTATTATGACTTTACACTCTTCAAATTTAAAAATAAAAATCATAAGACTGCTACCAAAAAGAGAATATGACTGATGAAAATTGTCTCCCTGCCTAATTCACATGTACTGTATATCTAAGAAATAATGCTCCATTTTCACCCTTTGAATTTTGTAGTGTTCCATCATTTGCAATGTTTTCCTAGAGACCTCTCACAGATGAGCAATATCCAGTAAAAAACCAAAATAAAATGTAACCAAAAAATAACAATGAAACTTACCATAATCTAGAAAAACATTTTCTCCTGGTAAGTTTTATATGTGTTCTAAAAATCTCCACATCTTTTCTAACTCTCTCTCTCTCTCTTTTGCTCTCTCTCTCTCATTGGGGATTGAACCCATGGGCATTCTATCTCCAAGATACACCTCTAGATATTTTTATTTTTATTTTATTTTGAAACAGGGTCTTGTTAGATTGCTGAGAGTCTTGCTAAGTTGCAGAAGATGGTTGTGAAAATGAGATTCTCTTGACTCAGATTCCCAAGTACTGGGATTACATGCATGTGCTACCACTCCCAGCAAGTCTCTGCATCTTTTAAATAAATTATTTCACATATAAGTTTTACAATAGGTGCATTTCTGAGGGACTTTCTTGGTGGCATATTGTCCCAGGGTTCTATGTAGCCTACTTAGGCAATCTAGGTAACTATAGGACTTAACTATATGCTATTTGACAATTCTGTTTAAACTATGGTTTCTTAACCTGAGCCCTATGACTAGCCTGGATAATGTTTTGGTAGTGACTATTCTGAGCATTGAATTATGGTTAACAGAATATCTAGCCTCTCACCAGTGAATGTCAATAACACACCCATACCCCAGGTCTCAACAACTCATAGTGCCTTGAACATTGCTAAATCTCTCTAGAGGCAAGAATGCCCTTGGCGAGGAGGAGCCACTTTTATAGAGGTCACAGAATTGCACTTTTATTCCTAAAGAACTATGTTTCACTTTTCAGGAGTGTGTGGAATCCATTATGTTGACCAGAAAGTCATCATCTCCATTGACATTTTTATATCTTTATCTTGATTTTCATTTCATTTATTAAAGATGCAAAAGTACAATTTGGATTCTTTTTGAGAATGTTACATATAACATGTGTATACACTATCCTGCAAGAATGAGTTGCCTGCCAAAGCCATTTAGTTGCCTCTCATTTTGTTAGTGGCATCTCCTTGAATCTTCACTTCATGGTGTCTATCCTCCAACTGGGAAAGCATGGGCACCCAGTGCTTTCAATTAAGAAAGCACGTCAGCTAGTGCTTTGCTGTGCTACAACCCCAAACCCCTGCTTGTATTCCTGAGGTTATCAAAAAGGCAGATGGATGTGGTTATATACCTTAAACTCAGAAATACTTCTTGCCTTTATCCAATGACATATTTTCCTGTACTAGAGTAGCTCTGTGGAAAGGCATGCGATCCTGATGCTGAAAGCTAAAATGGAACCAAGATAGAACTATTCTGGGTTATGAAAGATAAGGTTTGAATCTCAGTTTTTGACTTCCTATCTGTGCAAGTTCATTAAAACAATCTCTTAGAGCCTCTTCTAAGTAAGAGAAATAGGGAAGAATGTGTTGTGAAAAGTTAGGTCATTGTGAAAATCATAAAATATATATATATATGTATATATATATATGTATATGTATGTATATATATATACATATTTTATATATATATATATATATATATATATATATATATATATATATATATTAAAATACCTGGAGGTATATCTTGCATTTACTGGAGGTTAAAATACAATACTTATATCTGTTAATTTTTTTCATTAATTGTATAATATCCAATTCTGGGCTATTATTTTTTAAACATTTGACAGTTCTAAATGTTGTCTCTTGATTTACTTAATAAAAATTTAGGGCATCAGAGTTAGGGTGGTTTGTAAAAAAGAGTTAAAAAATGAGGCATAAGAAAAGACTGAAATTAGCAGGATCTAGTGGCACATTCCTATAATCCCAGTACTTGGGAGACTGAGACAGGAGCATGGAAATTTTGAGGCCGGCCTGAGCCACATAGGGGGAACCCTATCTCAAAATAAAAGTAAAAAATGATGGGAATCTAGTTCAGTGGCAGAGTAACTTTGTGTCCAATCCCCAGTATACACATGCACACGCACATCCACCCAATCCACTTCTGAAATTGTTTCAGTGATGTGCAAGATATTGAGGTTATACTGGGAAGGGAAATTGGAGTATTTGTTATTCATAAAAATAAGATAAATGCTTTTCTTTAACACCATATTTTATTTTCCTATTTTCAAAATCTTTGCACATTCTTGACATGTCAATATTTGGAATACAAAGCTTAAGAAAACTGTTTCCCACCTGGATGGGATATTACAGAACTCTTCAAAAAACAAATCATTCTCTACACATGGCTTTTTCATACTCATTCATTAAAAATTATTTATTGAAACATACTCTGATTCAGAAGGTTCTAAATATTAAATTTGTATAAATAAATAAAATATATAGATCTCTTCAATAATTGATAGCCTACTTTATTTAGGAACTAGAAATAAATTAAATAAACATAAATATAAATATGTAATTACAAATGACAAGTATAGTGATCATTACAGAATAATAGAGGAGTAAAAGAGATAAAAGGAGGGTCATGGTACTAACTGGGTTTAAAATAATCTATGATGAAATTAACCTTAGAGTTAAAAAATGATTAAATATGAGTTGCACAAAATTTAAGTCAAAAATATTTTAGGAAAAGGAATCTGATATGAAAACTCACTGGAAATGGAGAACTTCTTGAATTCACCAAAAGTTCAGAAGACTAGTGACTGTAGTTTGATATTTATTTATTTATTTATTTATTTATTTATTTATTTATTTATTTATTTATTTTTGTGGTACTGAGCATGGAACCCAGGGGCATTTTACCTCTGAGCTACACCCCTAGCCCTATTTTTTATTCTTTATTTTGAAACAGGGTCTCACTGAGTTGCGGAGGGCCTCACTAGGTAGCTGAGGCTGACCTCGAACCTGGGTCCTCCAGTCTCAGCCTCCCAAGTACTGGAATTATAAGCGTGAGCCACCACACCCAGCTTTGTAGTTTGATAATTATCTGATGGCATAGTATACATAAAACCCAGCCCATGTATGGTCTTAGAATATTCTAGGCAGACATAGTGGTGCATGCTCGTAATACTAGTGTTTAGGAGACTGAGACTGGAGGATCTTGGATTTGAAGTTAGCCTCAGCAACTTAGTGAGGCTCTCAGCAAGACTCTATTTCCAAATTTAAAAAAAAAGTAAGTCTGGGGTGTAGCCCAGAGGTAGAATATCTCTAAGTTCTATCCTCAGTATCACACACACACAAAAGAATATGTTCTTTATTTAATTATATTCTCAAAATATAATAATATATGCTGAAAGCTAAAATGGAGCCAATAAGAGTTTTATTTAAAATATGCACTTCAACATCCAATCTGCTTACAAAAAATTACTTTTATTTTACATAGAAAATCAATTATAAGGTAGAAAAAATTAGACATTTAGAAGTTTGGAAGGGTTTTTTTAGAATTTCATTAAACAAATCTTGGTGACATAATATTATGATTAATATGAAGATAATGGGGAGATGGAATTAAGATATAATTTAGGCCTAGAATTAAAAAGATTGAGTAGAGATAAATTGATTGTGAAGGATGAGGAATCCACTTCTATCAGATTTTTATACATTGCCATTTTTCTGTCTTGGTTGGAATTTATTGCTTTTATCAGGGATGACATCATAAAATATTTCATTCTTGTTAACTGAAATGTTCTAAGCTCAATGTTAGCATTCCTAGGGAGTAAATCAAGTCTGATTTTATGTAAATAAATAAACATAAATACATATATATATATATATATATATATATAATGTAGATAGGTGTTTTTTGTGTGTCAAATATCAGGATTTTTCAAATTGACCTTAAACCACTTACTAAAGACATCTCCAAATATTTTTTCCACATATCACTGTTGTGTCTGCTTCTGACACAATTTTGCTACAACTCTCACTCTGATTTGCCTGGTTTTCACACAATAAACAATTGGGTTCATGAGGGGAGGTACAAGTAAGAGAACATTTGCCATGAGAACATTAATGAGGGGGGAGACATGCCGGGCAAAGCGATGGACAATAGCTAGGCTGATAATAGGCAGATAGAATATGATAACTGCACAGATGTGTGAAACACAGGTATTGAGAGCCTTGAGCTGTTCCTTCTGGGATGCAATTCCCAGCACAGTCTTGAGGATCAAGATGTAAGAGACAGCAATGAGCATAAAGTCTACCATAACGCAGAGTGCCCCAAAAAAGCCATAGATGACATCAATTCGGTTGTCAGAGCAAGACAATTTCATGACATCTTGGTGGAGGCAGTATGAATGGGATAATTGGCTTTTATTACAATATCTCAAGCTTCTTAAAGTGATGGGGAATGGCAGAACCAGGAGGATGCTCTTAAAGGAGAATACTGCTCCTATTTGGACAACTCTGACTGATGTAAGGATGGAGCTGTATCTCAGAGGGTTGTGGATTGCCAGGTAGCGGTCAAATGACATGATCAGAAGGACTGAGGACTCCAATACCGTGAACCCATGGATGAAGAATTCCTGGGCAAAGCAGGCATTGGCAGAAATGTCCAGAGCATTGAACAAGAAGATTCTCAACATGGTGGGCAGAGATGATAGAGACAAGCCCAAGTCAGACAGGGACAGCATAGAAAGGAAATAGTACATGGGCTCGTGTAGAGAGGGTTCTGTCTTGATGATGAAAAGGATGGTACAGTTTCCCAGAATAGCAATAAGATACATACTGCAGATGGGGATAGAAATCCAGATGTGTGCATATTCTAGCCCTGGCATGCCGACCAAGAAGAAGGTGGTGATTTCAACTTCTGATGTATTGGTAATGGACATAATGCATCTGGAGTGCTCTGCAATGAAACATGCAAATGTTTGAGTTAGTAAAATATGAAATTCTGGAATTGTGGCAGAAAAAGAGAACTATTGGAATTTAGGTCTTCTTTTATCATTATTTTGACAGAACAGAGAATTTATGTAGCTAACAAATGGAGAAAAGTAGGTGCCACTTTAGGATCTCCCCATATCATAAATTGGGGAACTTATTTTTGGCCATGTTTTTTCTATAGACAAACTATATTTGGATTTTGTATTTTTTTTTTTTCGGTACTGGGGATTGAACTCAGGGGCATTCTACCTCCGAGCTACACCCCCAGCCCTATTTTTTATTCTTTTATTTTGAAACAGGGTCTCACTAAGTTGCGGTGGGCCTCACTAGGTAGCTGAGGCTGGCCGCGAACCCAGATTCTCCGGTCTCAGCCTCCCGAATGCTGGGATTACAAGCGTGCGCCACCACGCCCGGCTCATGGATTTTGTATTTAGATACATATCTGATTTCATCTTCCCTGTGTAATATTAGTAAACTTTAATCAATTAACCCAGAGTTCTCTAATAATTCTTGTTATCTTTCAGATCCTAGATAGGATATTGATTAATGTATGATTTCTAGAATATACTACATGTGGAAAAATAATCTAAATGGTTTACTAAGTCTCATATCTCCTACAAATGAATAAACCAAACTTCTCTAGGTTTAATTCATGTCATCTGATTATTTAAGCACCCTTTTCAAAGTCCTATTATTTTCATCATTTATATATTTGCAAGGTTAAACACTGTAAGGATTACTGATAAATCATGTTTCATTTTCTCTCAGCCTAGAATCTGTGACCAGTCATGTACAATTGACAGGATCCAATAATCTGAAGTGACCAGTATCATAATTTAGGGGAGTTTAAGTGCTGTTGAAAGCTCCGCTCCTAAATAAAATGTAAATAGACACAATGTGTCAAAGGAACACTCCGTATTGTGGATAAACTTTTCCTGCTTCATATCAAGTTCTGTGTGGCTAATTGCCAAAATGTAAGGAACGTTAAAATCAAATTAGTGAAGGTATCTGGGTACTTACCAGAGAGTGGATGTTTTAGGGAGCACTTTTGAAAGAAGTTGAAGAATCGCAGTTTAAAAATCTCATATATCATTGAATCATCTGCCACCAAAGCTATTTCTTATATAGGAGGACTTGTTTCTTCCTTTTCTAATCACCTGCGTTAAAATAATTTAGTTCTCTGGAGATTACAGCTCCAATGTATCTGTTTTGAGACTAAAAATAGACATTTACAGATGTGGCAAACCCATAGAGGTGGCTGTTGTCAAGGAAATTAATTGAGTGTCTAGATTCTGAATATAGGGCTGCTTTGGTTGGAGCAAGAGTCTTAATAACTAGATATTGAAAAGACATGGTAATTTCATGCAAAAGCTGTGATACTTCTTATAATAGACTATTAGCTTATATATTACTCATTTATTCAGGTCAGAGTCTAAGCAGAGATTCTATCAGTTGAATTTGTGCTTTCAAAGGAGGATTGGAAAGACAAAAACCCTAGAATGTGCATTTTTAATCTAGAATTTACTCATAAAGCCTTGAACCATCTTTTCAGGTTCTCTAGATATTGCTAAATAAATGTCCCTTAAAACTTAGCTTGTCCATCATAGGTGCCACTATCTCCCTTCCTAAATCTGTCCTTTCCAAGGATCTATCACATTAATAAGCTTAAATGCTTAAGAATTCACAAGCCTCAAATCTGAGCTCTTCTCCCAAAGATTTTTTACATAGTAATGCCCACTATTTATGGGAAGTTTAAATTTTTTCACTAACTTGCATTATTATATCAAGAGTTTGAATCTTGTAATCTTTTAAATAGGAGTGTGTTAAATTATTTTCTAAAGATACAGTATGCAGTCAGTATGGTGAGTCAATATTCAGGGAGTTGTAGACTAAGTGGATAGTTGGAATTTTTGTATTGTTTTCAGCATCTAAACTGGTTATTAGTTATTCCTCTGGGAAATATATATATTATATGTATATTCCTATATATATATATATATATATATATTCCTCATTAATATACAGTCTTTGAATACATAGCAATGATTAATTTATTATTTGTGAATTTCAAACATAAAAATTTCATGATAGGTGATAATATGAAAAATACAACTGTCTTGGAATTTTAACTGTTTATGTGATATGCGAATCAGAATGATGAAACCATAAAAAGAAATTTTATGCAAAATATCCCCAAGGATAATCATGAAATTAGGGATAGCTTTTGTTTGACTGTGGTACATTCCCAAAAGCTTTGTAATCAACAATAGGATGGAGTTTTATGTCTTTAAAAATGAAGGACTCTGTCAGAATAGGATTGTATTAGACACTTCAAAATTCAAAAATAGACGTTTGTATAACTTTAGACCATTCCAGTGAGCTGAGTCATGATTCCCAGGACTCATTTCAATCTAGAGTTGGATGACTCCATGAGATTGCTATCCCAAGATTCACTGGAACAAGAATTAATGATTCAGGACTAAATCAACTGATGAGGGCCACTTTATTGTAGTTGTTTTGGATATTGTTCATGTCATTTTATTTTCTACTGTTTTAATGTAGAAGAGGTTCTTCATTCTTGTTTAAGCTCTCTGAAATGCATAGTAATATAGGAGGCTCCTTTTCTTAAACTAAAATCAAACATTTTAAAATCACACAATCTTGAAAATTCAAAAGTACTTATTGAGTGTTCTTTTTATGACATTATTTATAGAGCTAAAATAAAAGCCTGTTCTCCCTCAGAAAACTGGAATATAATTTGAAAAAATGATTATTCAACTAAGGCCTTTCCTGGAATATCATATTGGAGAATGTTGCTCTTTTATTCACATATGATCAGCCACCTTTAGAACCAATTTGACTTTATAGATCCACTTCTACAGTTCCCTCCAGGTAAACTGGTCTGGTATCAGGGATACAGAATCCAACTGTAGAGGTGGTAAAGGAGATCAAATCCTGGCAGGTGAGGGTAACTTGGAGCAGTTTGGAGATTCTGAGATATAAAATTTTATTCAAAAGTATTGATATCTGAAAGATTAATTTCATGAATTTTTTTAATTGAGTTCCCAATCCCAGGTATAGCACGTTAATAGAGGATTTTTTTATTGTTGCATTGTAATCATATTTTTTGATGAATTTCAGGGTGATAAAGGCATACATGCACACAGTACTGCTTGGTCCCTCCCCCATTTCCCACCCCACTTCCTCTCCCTTCCCACCTTCCCATGCACAACACAGTGATTGGCTTTGATGAGTTCATGTCCGTTGAGGTATTTCCCTCTTCAAGTCTCCCCCCTCCCCATCTTCCTCAGTTAGGTCTCCTCCTTCACTCCACTCAAGTTTCTCCTTCTTTGGCTAGAGTCCCTTCTGTGTCCCAATTTCTCCCTAGCTTCCCTATATGAGAGAGAACATCTGACCTTTCATTTCTTTTGTGACCATGTAGCATATTTTCAAGTTCCCTCCATTTCCCTGCAAATGACATAATTTTATTCTTCTTTCTGGCTGAGTAGAATTCCACTGTGTATGTATCCCATAGTTTTGTAATCCTTTCATCTGTTGATGGACATCTCAGGTGGTTCCATAGTTTGGCAATTGTGAATTGTGCAGCTATAAACATATATGCATGCATTACTATGGTATTCTGGTTTCAATTCTTTCTGGTAGATACCCAGGGGTGGTAAAACTGGGTCATATGTCAGCTGGAATTGACCTATCCCTAGTGTCCAGAAGTCTGTCCTATTGGTTCACCTATTTGGTCCTATTTGGTACAGCATCAGCAGTAGGTGTCAGCTAGTATACAGAAGGGCAAATTGTGATGTAAATAATGGTGAAGGGTGAGTGAAGAGGAACTGGATAGAATGAGGGATGCAAGAATAGTGTAAAGTCGAAAATAGTATCAAGTAAAATAAGAGTTTAAGTAAGGATAGGAAAAAGATAATAAAAGTAAATATACTGGAAATAAAGGAAAATTCTAGTAAATAGTATAAAATATATAAATATAGTGAAAAGAAATGGAAAAAATAAAAGGCACAGGCAAACAGATGTTCTGGGAATCAAACAAACAATCAAAACCAAACCAAACACAAACACTCTCTCATACATACATTCACAAGAAGAAAGGAGAATAAAAAGAAAGGGAAAAAAAGGAGGGGGAACTTAAGAATTATTTAACAGAGAGTGAGTCAAATTTCCTTGTAGGAGAAGAGCTGAATCAAATAGTGACTTTAGATAGTGCCTTGCAGGGTTTTTCGTTCTTCTTGGATTGAGGCTTGCTTAGAAGGGATGTGAATTCTGCCTCTGAGATCTGGTTCAAGCCTGCTCCCCTGCCTCCTGGATTTCCTACTTTGTTAATGAGGCAAAGTGGTGTAGAGGAGATGGGAGTGGGAGACCATGAATGTTTACTGCTGAGAAGAGGCTCTTCTAGGGGTGGGAGTGGCCAGTGTGTGGCCCAGTGTCAGGGCACTCAACCAGTGTTCACAGGGATTTTAGGCTCAATATTCAGCACAGCAAAAAAGGGAGAGAAGAAAAAGAAAAGAAAGGAGGGAGAAAAAAGGCAAAAAGGAAAAGAAAAAATCTATAAACACAGAAACAAAACAAATAAAAAAAGCAAACAAAAAAATAAAAGATCCAAACAAACAACAACAAAAACTCTCACACTTGGCCTCTGCAGCCCTCTTGAGTCTGTACAGATGTTTTCAGCCATTTATGTCCTACTTAATACTATAGGTTTCTGGAGCACATCCCAAGCATTCCCGCTTGCTCAGAAATATATATGCCGGTCTGTAGCCCCAGTGCTAGGACCTCTGATAAAACCCTGGACTCGGACTCGTATATCCCTCTGTCTGTGGGGGATGGGACATGCTGGGACCCAGTGCCTGGGTCTGTCCCAAAATAAGAACTGGTAGTCCACAGTGTCAACTGAAAAGACTGGGTTGGTCTATGACTTCTAAGCCTGGTGTTTTCCTTAGAATTCTGTGTGTGGTATGCAGTCAAGGTCTATGTGTATTCCCACCCTCTTTTTTTATGGTCTCTTTTCAGTTACCCATGGTGTGAGGCCTGCACTCACCTCCCTGTTGATCTAGCACCCACTTTTCACTGAGTGTATGGTGGGTTCAGGAAGATAGGGAGGGACTGGGTCCTGGGTTTGTTCTCTGCTTTTTCTCCTGTGGTGCGGGAATTTGTGATTCTGTGTCTAGTGTCCCCACTCTCTGTGGAGTAAGTCTTAAGTTGCTGGATATGAGATTTCCTGGAGTTTCCAAAATTCGTACAGGTCAGAGGTGCAGGATATTGTTCTTGTGTTTTCACTTGCTCAGGAATTTGTTGCTTCTTTTTCCTTTTTCAGCCTTAATGTTTAAAAGTATCCTTGTAGATATTCTTGGGTTTCTCTGTCTTTAGTTCCCATATTCTATGAAGGTAGTCTGAGATGTGGGATATTTTTCAACTAGGAATCCCCGAGATGAGTTAGAGCCAGGTTCATCTTGGGATATTACTCCATTGCCATATTCCTTCCTCTTAGCAATAATGGATTTTAAACATCCAATCTGTGATTCCTTTTGAAAACCTATAAGGTTAAGAAGGCCTATGTAATAAATGGGCATTTCTGTTAGCCTTGTATAAAGAATGAAGCCAAATCTAATGAATAGAGTCTTAGCTTGTGATTATTCATATTATTTATGTGACAAATTTTTTAAAATTAAAATGGAGATAGTATAGGGAAAATCTTTTGGTTGAGTGTGTGAACAGACATCAAGCAGCTGTCTGGCTACCTCCAGAGCCCATGTGAGTAAATGAAATATGCAGGCTAAATTAATCTATTTTCTTTTTCAGTATCACATGGTTGCTTTGGAAGTTGGGACTTAGTCCTGGGGCAGCTCCTTATGAGTGTTAGGGTCTAATATCCTAGTGACTGTAGGGAGCTAAGGGGCTGAGGCGGGAAGTGGAACTTCTGGTCAGTGTGGATAGAGGGATGGATGTAGTAGGGTTTTCAGGTGGCATGCGGGAGGACTTAAGTGAACTGAAGGGGAGATAGGCAAGGAAAGTAGTGAAAGGAGAAAGCAAGGGCAGAAATGATGGCAATGGAGAATCTCAGAGGAGCAAGTTTGGGAAGATACTCACTTTCCCAATGAGGACCCTGAAACCTCAAGTTATTCTCATCAAAATCATGCCAAGGGGGAGGGGAGTAGAGAATTATGTAGTCAGCATAGTTTCAGGAAGAGGATTTCAGTCTATGCAGAAGTTCCCCTTAGAAAAAGCAGAGCCAAAAAGAACAGAACATGCTTAGAAATATACAGGGAAAACATTTCTAGTCCAGGAGTTAGGGAATGGACCCCACTCAAAAAAAGGATGTAGGAAAAATATTCGGGAGTTGAGGAATAATCCTAACTTCAGGCCAATATAGATGGGAGGAGGGATGCATTTCTATTATTTTCAGGATTATGATCACATGCTCTTGTCACAGCTGTGGTTAAGGGCTGTTTACAGTCATTTCTTCTCTGGGAATCCAGCAGAGACTAATTCCAATCCCTAATGTTCTATCCCAGGAGAAACGAGAAATAATTACAGAGATAGCAGAAGCGTTATAATCTCACTATTCCCAAAGAAAAAGGCTTTTAAGACCTGAGGTCCATAAGACATCTGGAATCAGTACAGGTTTGACTCTCTTCAGGTGAGGGATAAACTCAACAGCAAACACTAACAAGGCAGAAATGCAAGGGAAATGGTGAGAAAGATAAAGTCAAGGAAAGGACAGGACAAAATAGGATTATACGCTGAAGAGACACAGATTTTGGTGAAGACAAAATAGAAATGGCAGTAGGAAGCTGACTAGAAAAGAGAAAGGAAGGATGTTTAGGTAGTACATGAAAAGAGAGAAAACAGTAACAGAAATAGTGGAGGAAAATTTAATCAGAACAGGACAAAATGCCACTGTGAGTTGCCTGGGAAACAAGCTACAGGTTGCAGAGTCGTGGTGATGCAATTGTCTTATGCTTAAATTCCAGGTGAGTGTTAATTTTTAAATTACAAATAAATGATAGCCTGAATATGTTAGCATATTTTATGTTAGGATAAAACTCTAAGAGTAAAATTTTCAGAAGTGCATGTATAGTTTATGCAGAAAGGACAATGGATGTCATCATCTGTGTACACTTTTGACATATATGACGTTATAAAGTCCTGCTCAATCTTCATTGGCCACTTTAAAATAAGTTGGTCTGTAGAAATAATTTTTGAGGATTTCATCTAAGATGATGGAGAAGCTGTGGGAAAACCATCTTATCTTTAGTAGTTTTTGCTTCATTACTTAGAATATGTGAGTGTGGCATGAGTCTTTTCAGGTCCATCTCCACCTTCTGAAGTAGTGGTCTTTGTTTCCAGTCCCTTCGTCTTCTCTTTCAACTTCAGAGTGATTTAGAGACACTCATGGTGAGTACTTAGGGCTGCATTTCTGAGATTCCTATTGGTTCATATACTTAGATGCAAATACATCCTAAAATTGAAGAACTACTTAATATCAGAGTCAACCATTTACAAAAACACCGGAGAAGCAGCATTTTGAGAGAGAATTCATCAATCAGTAAGTGACAGAGATGATAGGGGTTTGGGTGTATCTCAGTGGTAGAGCAGTTGATAAACAAGTGCAAGGCCCTGGGTTAGATCCCCAATACTGCAAAAAAGAAAGAAAACAAACCCATAAATAAATAGTGAATGTCTGTAATGTGGAATAGTACTCATTTTAATAATTTAAACATATAGAACAAATGACTGTGTTAAATGTGTTGTTTTTATATTTTGTAGAACAGACAGGAAACTGCCTTTAGAAGAACTTTCATAATTACATTATGACCTTACAGCCTAAAGTTTTATTTTAAAACTACTTAAGCCTTGATCTGATACATATATAAATAGGTATGGGTGCTTCTGTGCGTGTGTGTGTGTGTGTGTATGTAAAGAGACAGAGATACTGAGATACAGAAACAGACTTTCTTTTTTTATCATAAGAATGCATGAGAATGTTTTGTATTGTTTGTTTGATTTTTTGGTACTGAGAATTGAACTCAGTGGCATGCTACCTCTGAGCTATATGCTCAGCCCTTCTTAATTTTTTTGCTTTGAAACAAGGTTTTGCTAGATTGCTGAGGCTGGTCTTGAACCTGTGATCCTCCTGTCTTATCCCCTCAAGTACTGGGATTAGAGGTGTACCCTACAAAGTCTGGTTGAGAATGTTTTTATGTTACAAATTAGTTGCTATACTAAACATCTGAAAAGTATGTAAGTGTGCTGGGATTAGAACTCTTTTTTGTCCATGCTTTCTTTTCATACCATAGGCTTTTTATCTTTTATCTCTAAAATATTACAGTTTTAAAATGTTTAAATATTACAGATTATTAAACAAATTTGAAGGGAACCTATGTTGAATTCTTGGGATCAATTTAATTATCATGCATGAACATATATTAAAGCAATAATTAATTTAAGAACATTTCTGACAGGAGTTTTATGCAAATCAATTGGCATTTATTATACTTTTCTCTATTGTTATCTTTATAATCTATAATAAGACTTTTCTTTCTCTTTTTATGTTGCTTAAGCTTCCTCAGTGTCTTTGATGAAAATCCAGTGGATTTCTTGTCAGAGATGACTATACTTATGTGGTGTACACTTTTGTTCCAGAGTTTGGTGAACTTCAATTTGGGGAAATGTTTCTTATGTAAGAACAATGAGAGAGTCTTCCTTTCTTGTGATGTGAGGTTAGAGGAAAGATGTGTTGCTTGTACTCACACAAAATAATTTTGATGGATAAAGAATAATAAAAAGAGGAAGATTCTTCACTGTTTACCAAGTCACTCAAGGGTCGCCATGGTGGCCTGGAATAACAGTGATACTATGGAGCCCATATTTATCCTGAGGGGTTTTCCGGGACTGGAGTATGTTCATTCCTGGCTCTCAATCCCATTCTGTCTTGCCTACCTGGTAGCATTTTTTGGTAATGTCACCATCCTTTTGGTCATTTGGACAGAATCCTCACTCCATCAGCCCATGTATTACTTCCTTTCCATCTTGGCACTGACCGACCTGGGGATGTCCATGTCCACACTTCCCACGATGCTTGCTGTGTTATGGTTGGATGCTCAGGAGATCCATGCAAGTGCTTGCTATGCTCAGCTCTTCTTCATCCACACATTCACATTTCTGGAGTCCTCAGTCCTTCTAGCTATGGCCTTTGACCGTTTTGTTGCGATTTGTCGTCCACTGCACTACTCCACCATCCTCACCAACAGTGTGATTGGGAAGATTGGCTTGGCCTGCTTGCTACGAAGCATGGGAGTGGTACTGCCCACGCCTCTACTACTGAGGCGCTATCGCTACTGCCATGTCAATGCCCTCTCCCATGCCTTCTGTTTGCATCAAGATGTTCTGAAATTATCCTGTTCAAATGCTAGAATCAACAGTGTGTATGGACTATGTGTAGTTATTATCACTCTAGGTGTGGACTCAGTCTTCATACTTCTTTCCTACGTTCTGATTCTGAATGCTGTGCTGGGTATTGCTTCTCGGGAAGAGCGGCTAAAGGCACTCAACACTTGTGTATCCCATGTCTGCGTGGTGCTCATTTTCTTTGTGCCCGTCATTGGGGTGTCAATGGTCCATCGCTTTGGGAAACATCTGTCTCCTGTAGTCCATGTCCTCATGGCTGACATCTACTTGCTTCTTCCCCCAGTGCTTAACCCTGTTGTCTACAGTGTCAGGACGAAGCAGATTCGTCTGGGAATTCTCCGCAAGTTTGGACTAATGAGGAGACTTTAACCTTGATTCTTCAGTTTTCCCACTGAAAATATTAGGCAAGCTATTTTATTATATGCTAAATATGATTTAGGTTTTAGTCTTGATCATCTGGTTAAGTTCCTAATGTTTTCACTTCCTAAATATGTGATCTCAGATAATCATTAACCTTTATGTCACTTAGGTTTTCATGACCAAACTGTGATAATAACTGGCCTAATCTATCTTCAAGATCATTATGATACTTAATGATAGATAATATATGTAATAGAAATTAGGTTTTGGGAAAAAAAACAACAAAATTTTTTAATATTATAAATTTTTTATGTTAAGAATAGCAATGACTTTTCTTATGAAATATAAGTATGCTTACAGTTTCGCCTACTAACAATCAACCTGTTTCTTTAGTTTTTTCTAGTACATGTGCCCATATTTGTTTCTCATAACTTTGTGTAAATGTCTGAGTTCTTAGAGCAAATTAAGAACTTGAGTTCCTAGCATGATTCTAAAATTTTACTATGCTGCTGCTGCTGGCAACAGACACAATCCTAAATTCATCATTGGGCAGTGCTGTTCTTCCATTGCTGTTGTAGATTGACTGGCATCCTCAATTTCACAGCAAATCCTGAGGATGATACATGAAAGTTTCTCAAGAAAGCTTAAGAGTGCATGTCTGAACGTCTAGGCAACTGTGTGGACTCTGTTCAGTACAATAGGACAGGATTCTACATCCTAATCTTTTTCCATCATCTTTTCGTCATTGTTGTTGTTGCACTGAGAAATGAGCCTAGGCTCATTCCTCACCTCTGAGCTACATCTAGAGTTCTATTTATTTTGAAACAGGGTCTCACTAAGTTGCTGAGGACCTTGCAAAGTTGTTGAGGCTCTTCACAAACCTGTGCTCCACCTGCCTCAGCTTCCCAAGTACTGGCATGAGCCACACCACACTTGCCTCCACCATCTTCTAATACTATTTTTTCCTCCTATTCGACAAGTCTGAATATCTTTAGTATTGCATTTTTATCAGTTTACTTATTATGGATAACCAATTATGTTTGTCTTCTTCAGTAGGATGGACTACATGTATGCTTTTATGGGTGATGCTTTATTATTTCACATATATTCATTTTCTTCCTTCTTAGGTATACTGTATACTTTCTGAACATGAGACCATTGCTGCTACATTAACACAGCATTCTGCAATTGGTCTTCCCTATTAATAATGAATACTCAAAATTGGTAAAAGTTTAATTTTCAAGTCTTATTCAACCATCCAATAAAATATATTGAGAAAAATTGAACATGTATTTCAGCAGTTATTGCTTTTAATACTATGGATAACAAAATGAATGGTTTCAATGTTAGAGGATATAATTTATATAGTACATTTACATACATAAATTATTAATAAAATTAAGTGTTGGGTGGTAATGTTGACATAGGTACATTGCACAATATTGTTAATAAGAAGCAGTTAATTTTACTTGAAGATTTAGGGAGCAAGGATGTAATTGATGCTTTAACTATGCCTTTTGGATAAAATTCATTCTATCAGTTGGAAAAAATTGGAAAGAAAGTGATATGTTGAAGCTGCCTCATGAAAACCAGGCATGCATATCTTGTTCTAATTCTGTGTTCTGCAATGTAACTTTGGTAGTTTGAAATTGGTGTATTGGGCATATTTAAACCATAGAAATTGAAAAACACTACATACCACTTTTAAAGAATTCTGAGATAGCTGTTTGTTAATAACTTACCAGCATACCACTCAGAAAGATATTCCAGGAAGAAGAGGTAACATGAAGAAAAACAAAGGATTTAGAAATTATATGTATTAGTAACACTCTCAATTCCCCAGGAGAAACTTAAAACTGGTCCAAAATATCTTGCCTTTTCCCCCAAAGAGAAAGGACTCTGGCATGGTTGTGATGGACCTGGAGATACAGTACCCAGATTCCATTTCAATGAAGGATTTGCAGCCCTAGCTGCTGGTGGTGTTTCCAGTTGAGAACCTTAAACTGTTAACCCTTGGGAGATTGCCTCAGATGGACAAATAAACCTTGTTCAAGGTCATTATCCTCCAATTACTGAGATATAAAGGGCTATCCAATGACTGGCTCTTTTGACCCCACTCAGAAAAACTTGTTTGGAAAATTTGAGCTCATTAACTCACTATGGTATTGGATAGGCTATCATCAGGCCTGATTTATAGCTCAAATTCTCCTTTTTCCCAATCTTACATCATGTAATTCATTTTTTTTCTAACATGCTTATGCCAAGGAGTCTCTATATTAAACATAATTCACATTAGCTGTTACTTCAAAGTCTGGGCAAGAGGTTCACAGAAAACATGTGCTATAGAGGAAGGACAATTAAAAAAAGGTGCATGATAATTATATATCATAGTAGGATTTATAAATGATACATTCACATACGTAAACAACA
>PVLC010025344.1:0-23756 GCA_004027655.1 Graphiurus murinus | reverse complement strand
AAGGGGAGTGACCCCTGGATTCAGCACCTGGACTCCCCAGTGGCCTTCGGAAGAGCAGTTTGGGTGGCCTGCTGGAGTGACTGGTGTGTGGAAGGTTCATGAGAGAACAGGAGACGGACAGGAGTTGTGGGGTACCGACCACCCCCTCAAAGAGGCTCACCATGAAAGAGAGACGAGGGCCATGGCCGGAGGGAGTGGGGTTAGGAGGGGAGCTTTTTATTTTGGTACTAGGGGTTGGACCCAGGGGCATTCTATCTTCGAGCTACACCCCCAGCTCTATTTTATTGATTATTTGTCCCTCAGTTACCAACCTCACGCTGGCCTCAACCTGTGATCCTTCTGTTTTGCTTCCCAAGTCCTGGGATTACAGGCAGAGGCCACTGTGCCCGGCTAGAAATGGGTTAGTGAATGCCACGGGATGTTCTCCCTGGACAGCTTCCCCGCCTCCTCGGGGGTGCCCTCAGATCCACACACATGGCCCAGAGCTATGGGCGCTATAGCTCAAGAGGGGAGCTCTAAGGAAAGGCCTTTGGAGTCCCAGGCTGGAGCGCAAGAATGAGGACATCGAAAGAGCAGAGACCACCTGCTGCAGGAACAGCGGACTCCGTGCTGCTACCTGGACCCGGGGCCCTGGGCACAGAGCAGGACCAGACCCACAGCCTCGTAAAGACCGGGTGGCTCCGAGGCCCCGCGCAAACAAGCTTACTGGCGGGGGAGGAAGAGCAGCCTGGACCAGGCGCCTGGCCCTGTGCTCAGGGGCGGGCACAGGGAGGTTTGTCCTTGGGCTCCACTGCCCGGCGTGAGCGGGGGCCGGGCTCAAGGCAGTATGTCCCTGCCCCCACTCTCAAGTTCCAGCAGCCTCTCAGCGCCAGGGAGGGTGACCCCAACACCCTGCACCCCACATACTGCAGCCTACAGAGCCCCAAGCATCCCTGGGACACGCCTGTATTGTTCTGAGGAGCAAATAGGACCCAGAGAAGGAAAAGATGTGCAGGAGGCCTCGGCACTCCCTCCCCAGCCCTGGACTCCTCGGAAGACAGAGCTGTGGGCGCTACAACTCCAGGCCCCGCCAGTGCGACCACTGCACTACACTGCCTCGAGGGGCAGGAAGGTGCCAGAGGTTCCCCAGGGCCCCCAACATCTGTTTATTTCCCTGAGTTTCATCTCTAGCACTAAACCATAACATTTATCCTGGGGTCACTCAAAGCTTATAAATTAGGTTGACTATTTCATTCACTAAATAGCTCAGAAGGCCATGGGTTCTTCCGTTAAGTGAGCAGAAAGTTCATTCTTGCTGTACTTACTCCACAATGTGAAATAATCGTCTCAAATGAATATTTTACAGAGTGCATTTATCAGTAGCCCCATTCCTTTCAGAGCCGCTCACAGGGGGGTCCCAACACCTTCCAAAATTTCAACAACCAAGACAAAGCCATTAGCTTGTGAAAGCGCTACCAACCCATAGAACCTGTGGGGCACAGATTCTCAAACTTCCTTTTTAGAAAAAAAAAAAAAAAAGTTACTCAGCACCCCCTAAGCACTTCTACTGCCTCCTGATTTATAGTCAATTCCCCCAGTGGCACCCAAGCTATTACTAACCCCCCCCCCCAGGTTGTTCTAGGACCCCCCTCCCCCAGGGGTGGTATCGACTTTGGGAACCTACACCATAGATTATCTGGAGGATACTGGGTTAGAACTTGCCCACCACTCACCTGGCAGGATCCTTGCTGGAGGATGCAGGAGGCTTAGCCACCTGGACTCAGCCCCCTGACCACGCCCAGCTCCTCCCCCGGGCCAGGACTTTGGTCTGAGACAGGGCCTCCGACAGCCAAGCTCATTCCTGGGCCGGCTGAATCCTCCTACTTGAACCCACGTCTGTCACTTTTAAAACAAGCAGGCCCCCGCAACGGTCTGCTAGCACAGGTGTCTGCCTTCCTGACTCACCCTTGCAGGCCACTCACAGCTGGATTGATGACTCGTCCACGCCCCCCTGCTCCCTTGAATTTCTACTCACATGTCCCCTGCATTACCCATCAGCACTTGCCTCGTATTTCCATGTGCGGTTCTATAAGAATCTCATCTGAGTACATCAGAGGCCCAGATAGAAAACAAAGATTGCATATTCTTCTCCTCCTCCTGGACTGCCCAAGGCAGCCCAGGCCACACAGCCAACTCCCCATGGCCCGTCTGAGAGAGAGGCACAGATAGAGTTAGACCTCCACGTCCCCCTGGTCAAATCTGTCTCCCTCTTCCTTGACAGCGTGGAGCTTTGTGCACTAATCCTGGAGAATGCTACTTCTCAGCTCTCAAAAAGGCTGGGCACTACTTGGGAGGCTGAGACCCAAGGATCCGGGTTCGAGGCCAGCCTCAGCTACTTAGTGAGGCCCTCTGCAACTTAGTGAGACCCTGTTTCAAAATAAAGAATAAAAAAATAGGGCCAGGGATGTAGCTTGGAGGTAGAATGCCCCTGGGTTCAATCCCCAGTACCACATTAAAAAAAAAAGGCTGAGCACGTATCGGTCAACCCAATGAACAATCATTGCATACTATTAAGTGTGAAGGCCTCTGGGAAGCAGCCCTGGTCTGTCTGTCTGTCTGTCTGTCTGTCTGTCTCTCTGGAGGGAGCGGGTAAAGCCTGGAAAGGAAGGCCAGGTAGAAAGGCACGGTGGTGCACCCTTTGGTTGGGATGAGCTCTGAAGAGGCAGAAGCAGGATGATGCCGAATTGGGAAGAGGGACCCTTGGGAAGAGGCGACCTCCAACAGCAGGCGGAGCCCCATGGTCCCTTGGGGGCAGGAAGGATGGGGCAGGTGGGAGTGGGAAAGAGCAAAAATTGCCCAAGGCAGGAGGTAAACTGAGTCCCAGGCATGAGGACCACAAACACTCCCTAAGGGGCCTCAGCTATTTCCCGTGGGAATTTAGGAACACCCTGGGGTCCTAGAAGCCAGGGAAGAGCCCAGGAGTGATGTTCTGTCTCCCCCTGGAAGCCCCTTAGGGCTGGTTCAGCACCAGTGCAGCCCTGCGTGCAGCCCTGGTGAGGGTCCCTGTTTTCCGATTCCCTAGTCTTCCTGCTGAGCTTCAGTGTGCATTAAGAGATGAGTATAAAGCCAGGCACGGTGGTGCGTGCCTCTAATTCCAGTATTCGGGAGGCTGAGACAGGAGGATTGCAGGTTCCATGCCAGCCTCAGTAACCTGGCAAGACCCTGTTTCAAAATAAGTAATAAAGTAGGGCTAGAGTATAGATCAGACTTAAAATGCCTCTGGGTTCAATCTCCACTACCACAAAAAGGAAAAATTATAATAAAAGAGAGAGAGAGAGAGAATTATGAAAAACACATGCACCATTGACAACATGGTCTTCCTCCTGAATCAGGGCCTCACTTAGACCCTCTGCAGACAGTCCCACGCAGGATTCAGTGGCAGAGTCCCTCTTCTCAGCGTTGGTCTGTTTCCTTCCAAGCAAATAATCCCACACCCCATTATCCCTCCCTCTCGTCCTCACTTCCCGGACACGCCCAGCTGAACTTAAAGCCCATGACATAACGGGCTGTCTTGTCTACACTGTTTTTAGGCATTGTTATTAATATTGTGCTTTTATTCCCTACTTCTATCTGGCAGCCTTGTTGAGAAAGAATATTTTATTATAGGCCATCACAAATCCTTCCTGGAAGCAAAACAGAATCCAAACTAAAGTAAATAAGTAAGTCCTCTGACCAGGAAAAAAAAAAAAAGACTCTAAAAATGATAGATCTCAAGTGTTTGATTTTATAAAAGCAGAAATCATAAAATGTGAATGTGGGAAACGAGGAAGAGGACGAACCCCTGCCCTCAAAGCTGGAGTGGCAGCGGGCTGGGGCGCGTCAGGTGGGGACAGCACCTGTGACCGGTGAGTGGACTCAGTTGCACCTGCAGGCAGCCTGAGGGATGGCTCATCCAGCCCAGGGCTTTTGGAAAACACTGGACTGAGGCCTCGCTATGTCTCTTCTCAGCTCTGTGCGTCCGTGTGTGTGTGTGTGTGTGTGTGTGTGTGTGTGTGTGTGTGTGTGTGTGTGTGTGTGTGTGGTACTGGGGATGGAACCAGGGATGTCCTACCTCTGAACTACACCCTCAATTCTCTTTCACTTTTTCTTTTGAAACAAGCTCTCGCTAAGTTACAGCACTGCTAAGCCTCCTGGCTCAGCCTCCCAAACCCTTTTCCTTTGGATTAATATGCTAATTCTCTATACCTGGGCCTCAGGGTAATTCTGAAAGGGTGGAGGGTTGAGTATTTTCCCCCTATTGAATAAACAATAAGAGGAATCCACCCTCCATCCAACTGGAGTCCAGGAACACCACCACTACCCAGTCAAAAGCCACCACATGTCTTTTCTGCTTCTTTCTGCTTTTCTGTACTTTCTAAATTTTCTATAATAAGCATGTGCTAATTTGTAATGGGAAAAAGTAAACTGTACTCTTAAAAATCCCTCCGCCAGACAGCTCTATCTAGGATTTTAAAGACGGAGTTAAAAGAACGAGAGGACATTGCCCCAGGCAAAACTAGGCTTAAGTCTGGCAATTTTCCAAAACCAAATGCTAAGGACAGATCTAGGAAGCGACTCCTAGTTTTTCTTCCAGTCTAGCTCAGCCCATGGCACCTGGCACACCCCCCCCCCACCTCTTCCCCATCCTCCCACATGCTCCTCCTCCTGCCTGGCTTCTCTTTGTTCTTCCTCCATCAAAACCCTCTGCCCTGTCTGTTCCTCTCCAAGACAGGCCAGCCCCAGGACAGCACTGGCCCCCCACAGATGCCCGCCCCCCAGACCCTGGTCCAGCTGCCTGGCTCCTGTTGTGCAGGTGTACATGTGGGTGCCGGGACATCTGATGGATGGGCTTACAGGACTCCGCATGGAGGAGCACCCAGAGCTCAAAACGCCTTCCTCTTTTCATTCCTCCCTCCACTGGAGACCCCCACCTGCAGGAAGCCTGACCTGGTCCTCCAATCCTGTTTGGTAGCCTTCCTGTGTGTTCTCATCATGTCCTGGCCTTCCTGGTGTGGCACTTTTTGAATCGTCTGTATATTAACTGATTAACTGGACACACACACACACACACACACACACACACACACACACATACACACAGACACACACCAGAAGATTAGACCCATGAAAGCAAAGGCAGGCTCATCCTGCCCATGGGGGCAGCTGGCACCAAGGCCTCCCGTGTTCAGAAAGGATTCATTGAAGGGGGAAAGAGGAGAGAAATCAAGAAGGGAGGGAGGGAAAGGAAGAGTGGGAGAGTGGGAGAGAAGGAGGGAGAGATTAATTAATTAACTCACTGATGGACTAGGAGATCATTTTCCCCAAGACATCAGCCTGGACTCCTCGGAGGCTCTGAAGGAACTGGCCCTCTCCGTTTGCCAGGAACCTTTAAACAGCCTCTCAGAATCCGCCAGCTTTTAGCAAATGGAGCATTTGTCTGGAAAATGGGCCTGAGTGTAATGTGATGAGCTTGCAGCCTGAAGGCATGGCTGGCACCTAAGAAGGTCTCACGTGAGGTAAAGTAGATGCACCAAAATGTTTCCAATCGGTCCATCCATCTAGGTGAAGGCAGACAGGTGTTCACTGCGCTCCTCTTCTATATATAAGTTTAAAAGCTATATAAAGCCTCCTGTCTCAGCCTCCCACGTACTGAGATTAGAAGGCACACGCCGCCCCACCCAGCTTACTTTCTTGAATTAGATGGTCCTCCTACTTTCATTCACTGATCTGCATATTTCCACTTGCTGTGCTTTTTGGTACATATGTCCTAGTTCACAACAAACAGGCTCTGTGGAATTGTGAGAACATTCTAGAACTGGGAAGGGCTACCTGATGCCCAGCTGACCGGCCGAGCCCCAGGGCCGGCATTCCAGGCGCCAGCCCGGGCCCCTGCCTGACCTCCAGGCCCCGCTTCAGGTTCTGCATCCCAGTTCTCCAGCTGAGGCCCCGTGCCTAAAATGCAGTAGAAACTAAACCCCCATTTTTGAAGAAAAAAAAGAACAAGAAACAGCAACAGACATGGCCTCTCTGGTCCTTGGCAATTATCCTCTTTTCAAATAGACAATTTTTCACCATTAAGTGGGTGATGGAACTTTGCTTTGTAGGGTGATCCATCTAGAAAATAATGTCGTGTCCACCGTAATTCCCATTTCCTAAGCATGCTGGGCAATTTTTTATTTCAAGGAAAGCTAGGGAAATCATTTTCTGTAACTGGACGCATCCTTGTGCTCCAAGTGCCTCCAAACAGCTCCCATGTTAAAGTGGAATTACGCCTTTGAGAGGCACGGCACAGCCTGGCCCCTTCAGGGAGTTCATTTCCTAAATAAAAATAATAATGATGAATAATATCTTGTCTGACACGTGATGGCAGCCTCTGACTCACCTCTCACAACTTCTATTACCTTCCAGGGCATAAGCCAGATACTTTGGGAAAGTTGGGGATTTCCTATTATTCTCGTCCTTGGTCTATGAGAACATGGCTTTGTTCTTGCTGGTATATGAAAATCATTACTCTTTCTAATGGGAAACAATAACTTGTGGACAAAGTACCTATGTAGCCCCCCGTGACCACCAGCCTACCTGCATGAGTGATTACTGAAAGCCAGAGAAACGTAAGAGGCCCCCTTGTTTGGCTCCGCTGCCCCCCCAAGCACAATAATCAAGACCCAGACCTCCTTTGCTACAGAGCTGTCCTGCTTTGGTTGGGTGAGGTCTGCCTCCCACAGGTTCATGTACTGGAAGCTTGGTCCCCTGTGTAGTGACGTTAAGAGACAGTGGAACCGATATGATGCTGGGTCCAATGGGAAGTTGTTAGGTCTTGCTGGGAGCAGAGCCCCCATGGATTGCCATGGGACCCTGAATTAGCTCTCACAAGTGAGTTACTATGAAAAGAGACCTTCTCTGGCTTCCTGTCTGGTGCACTTGCACTGTCCCCCTCTTGCATGTGTTCCCACCAACATGGTGCCATCTGCCGTGAGGTCCTCCCCAGGGCTGAGCTGATGCCGGCGCCAGGCCCTTGAATCCTCGAGACAAGAAGCTAAATAAACCTCTTTTCTCTATAAAGTACCCAGCCTCCGATATTTCGTGGTAGCAAGAGAAACAGACCAATACATGTACTGATAAGATCTGGGACCAATGTCTCCCCACGTAGTCGAGTCTAATTCCAGTTGTTCTCATGTGAACCATCAACTTAGCCAGTTATCTGGACCCCTGGGATCAATCCTAGTCTTCTAACTACCTGTCAGCAAATGTACTTCTGGGCTACTTCATGTTGACAGTGCATAATTAAAGCATACGAACTCATTTTAAAGATAACCCTTGTAAAAACACAATTAGGATAACAAGCCTGTGTTATCCTGAAGCCAATCCAGAAACTGTGTATGTGTGTGGGGGGGGGGGGTCACTCTTCTAAACATTTTTGCACCTTTCTCCTTTATTTAATTAGTAGTTCACAACCGGAGACAATTTTGCCCACCAAAGGGCAAACATCTGGATATATATTTTCACAACTGGGCAGGGGTGCTCCTGGCGTCTAGTGGGTAGAGGCCAGAGATCCTGCTAAACCTTCTCTAAAGCCAAGAATTATCCAGAACCAAGCATGAATGTGCTGAGATTGATAAATGGCAGTTTGCCATGTACCTTCAAGGAGTTACTGTGACCTGCATGTTTTGTGCTATGTGAGGAGACACTGGGTTTGGGAGACACTCGGAAAGCAGCCGTGGCTTCCAGGATCCTGTTTGACCTCATCAAGATTGAGTGGTGGGCCGGGCGTGGTGGCGCACGCTTGTAATCCCAGCATTCGGGAGGCTGAGACCAGAGGATCCGGGTTCGCGGCCAGCCTCAGCTACCTAGTGAGGCACTCCGCAACTTAGTGAGACCCGGTTTCAAAATAAAGAATAAAAAATAGGCCTGGGGGTATAGCTCGGAGGTAGAATGCCCCTGGGTTCAATCCCTAGTACCACAAAATAAATAAATAAATAAATAAATAAATAAATAAATAAATAAATAAATAAATAAATAAATAAATAAATAAAATAATTTTTAAAAAAAGATTGAGTGGTGGCCAGTCATCCCCTTATCTTCCCCAATTGAACCTGCGTGCTGGGTCTCAGGGCCTCTGGATCTCAGCAGGGCTGCCCGCAGAGTCCCTCGTGTCATCCTTGTAAACTAGAGGAAGCTATATGGGCTAGGCGGTGGTACAGTCAGGGACACTCACTGTTGCTTGAATAACAGAACTCACAAAGTATGGAAAAATCAATCCAAGTCATCCCAGAGGTAGGTGCCAAGAGCTTTGCTCTCAGCCCTATCACGTGGGATTTTATCAGTAGCTTGAATAAAATCATAGAAAGAATTCCTCTGAAATACCACGACTAGCAACACTGAGAAGAATGGCCATGTCAAGCACGGTGGCGCACGCCTGTAATCCCAGTATCCGAAAGGCTGAAACAGGAGGATCGCAAGTTCTAGGCCAGCCTCAGCAACTCAGCAAGACTCTCAGCGACTTAGGAGAAACTGTTTCAAAATAAAAAATACAAAGGGCTGAGGTGTGACTCAGGAGTAGAACGACTCTGGGTTCAACCCCCAGTACCAGAAAAAGAAGGGTGCTGATGTCCCGGTGGGCTGAGAAACACCTGAAACAGACCTCGTGGGTTTAGAACAGAATAAACTAGCTACGCAGCAATAGGCAGCCCTGGACTTCTTTATGGCTGCCAAGGCACCTTCTCAGTAGGCTTTTTTATTTCATCATTATCACCAGTCCATATTTGGGTGGGTCTTGTGACCTCTACTCCATGGTCCTTTCTCTGTCCCACCCTGCTGAGGGGGGGGTGTGTGCAAATTTGTCTCCAGATTCAAAACATCTGGTTAGAGAACAGGGCAGAGAAGAGAGTCTACTTTGTTTGTTTTTGTTTTTTGTTTGTTTGTCACTGGGCTTTGAACCCCCATCTAGAACTGCCAGAGCAAGGACAGCAAAGAGCAGAAGCACCAGCCCCTCGGCAGTACCAGCTGTGGCACCGGGGGCTGACTGAGGAGGGGACTCTATGACAACGGAGCAGAAGTAGGGTGGCCCTGGAAACTCTGCCCTTGGGGACTCAAAGAGCCTGCCAGGGTGAGGTTGGTCAGGGCGGAGTGGCGGGGCTGGGAAGCAGGGAATGACCAAGCCCAGACCTGATCGCCAACCTCTCCACCGTGAGGGGCGCCCATTCTCTCCGACTCACCAGGAAGAGCCCGAGGGCGGCTCTGGGCCTCCCACCCCTCCAGGTCCACCTGGGCAGCCACGATAGCTGTGACTCAAGAACAACAGGACATCTAAGGAGAACAGCTACTCTACGCCTGTGTCAGGAAGCAGAATTAACAGACAAAATGGACCGTGAATTCAAAATAAGCAAATAGATATCCCCAGAGGAGGGACGATCCTGGGAACATAGAAAGTAGGAATAGGCAGTTACCAGGAACCCTGTGGAGACGCTGGGTATGAAGCCACATGGCCTTGTTTAGTGGAGACAGAGTTCCAACATGGGAAGGTGGGAAAGTTCTAGAAGGTGACAGCAATGGTGGCTGCATGACAATTGGGGATGTACTTAGTGTCACTATACCCTTTAAAAAAAAAAAGCTTACAATGGTAAATTTCATGTTAGGTATATTTTATCACAATACAAAAATACAGAAATGAAGGAAGGAAGGAGCATTTGAATAATGCTATGACTGTAAAGACCATAACACTATTGCTGGTACACAGATATTCAAAAAATAAGTAAATAAAGATAGCTTTATTAAGAAATGTATAGCAGAAACAAAAACTAAAGTGCAATCATTGGTTCATTTAGAAACACTTACTGAAGCTGGGCGTGGTGGCGCACGCTTGTAATCCCAGCATTTGGGAGGCTGAGACCGGAGGATCCGGGTTCACGCCCAGCCTCAGCTACCTAGTGAGGCACTCTGCAACTTAGTGAGACCCTGTTTCAAAATAAAGAATAAAAAATAGGGCTAGGGGTATAGCTCAGAGGTAAAATGCCCCTGAGTTCAATCCCCAGTACCAAAAAAAAAAAAAAAAAGAAAGAAAAAGAAAAAAGAAACCCTTACTGAGCATCTGTGACACATCATATGCCTCGGCTAGATGTGGGACGTCTTAGAGGGCAAGACGGACAAAAGGTACTGCCTTCACAGCCCTGACACTTTGGCAGGAGAGACAAGGGGAAAGGAGGATGCCAGGCACACCGGTGGAGGTGGCGTGAGGAGAAGGTGGGGGGTGGGAGGCGAGGCGGGCCTCCCAGGGTCCTAGGAGCCAGGGCGCCTCACAGTGATCCAGGAGCCAGGATAAGGCGGATGGCGGTGGCGCAGGGGTGCGAGGTGTAGAGGGACAGGTGGGGCACCTGCCAGAGGCACACAGAGCTCTGGGACTCCCTCTGGACTCAGATGAGGGGCTGAAGGCTGCCAGAGGTGCAGGCGTATCGTATTTTATTCCTAAAAGAAAGCACTTGATAGAGAGCCAGAGAATAATTTACTGAGCTGGGAGAGCACATCAGGGAACTTACCCAGAAAGCATCAAAAAGGATTAAAGAAGTAGCAAATATTTTTAAAGCAGCTGGGCATGGTGGTGCATGCCTGTGATCCCAGTATTTGGGAGGCTGAGACAGGAGGATCACAAGTTCGAGGCCAGTCTCAGCAACTTAGCAAGACCCTTAGCAACCTAGTGAGACCCTGTTTCAAAACAAATGGGCTGGCAGTGTAGCTCATAGGTAGAATGACCCTGGGTTCAATCCCCAGAACAAAAAAAAAAAAAATAAAAAGAGCTGGGGTGAAGCTTGGAGGTAGAATACCCCTGGGTTCAATCCCCAGTACAGGAAGAAAGAAGGAGGGAAAGAGAGAGGGAAGGAGGAAGGGAGGCAAAGAAGGAAGAAGGAAAGAAGGAAGGAAAAAGGAAGGAGGAAGGAAGGAAGGAAGGAAGGAAGGAAAGAAGGAAGGAAGGAAAGAGGGAAGGAAGGAAGGGAGAGAAAGAGAGGTAGGAAGGAAAAAGAAAATAAGGAAAGGAAATTTGGAAAACAGAAGACATACCAACCAACATCTATATAATAAGACAGAGACATGAAAAGAGGGAAACATACAAAGAACAAATAACCACAAATTTCCCAGAATTAAACAAAGATGTAAAGACCTCAAATCGAAAGGCTGCTCAGAGTGCCAGCAGACACATAAGATAGATAGCAGGACACTAAATGCTTCTGAAAGAACAATAACTCAAAGAGCTACAATAATCCTTAAAAGAGATGCACCTAAGAATTTGGCCTCGAAAACTGCAGAGCAACAACTGGCCAAGCTACAAAAAGAAACCAATCAATCAAGAGGTTTGGGCAGAGACTTTAACACACCCCTCTCAGAAATGGATGGCTCATGCACGCAAAACACAAAGAACAAAGATAGAGAAGCTTATTAAGGTCGAACTAATACTATATGGAGAATCCACCCAACAGAAAACGCGTGCCCTCTTTTGATCATATGTAAAACATTTACAAGAATTAAGCACGAGCTAGGATGTAAAGGAAGTTTTAGCAAATGCCAAAGAATCAATATCATACAAACTATGTCCAAGACCATAACATAGCAAAATTGAGAACTATTAACAATTCTCCTTCTTCCCCTCCCTACTTCCCTCCTTAGGTTATCTTCCACTATTTTATTGGTCTTTCTTCTCAGTCATCTGCAGTCCTTTTTGCTTCCTATTTTCTGTCTAGCATCCATGTATGAGGGATAACAAGACCCTTGACTTTCTGAGACTGGTTGTCTCACTTAGCATCCTGTTTTCCGGTTCCATCTATTTTCTTGCAAATGACATCATTTTATTCTTCTTTATGGCTGAACAAAATTCTAGTGTGTGTATATATACACCACGTTTTCCTTACCTACTCATCTGTTGAGGGACACCTGGGCTGGTTCCATAATTTGGCTACTGCGAATTGTGCAGAATGAGGAAGGAAATCATTCAAATATCGTCATGTCCCTACACGAAGATATCACTGCCAATCACACTAACGTGGACAGGGAGGGGGGAGGGGAAACACATGGAGTGGTATGTGCATGTATGTTTGTATCATTTTGAACCTTGCTATGAAAAATAACTACAATGTACCAACAGAATTATAAAAATGATTAACGAATCACTTGCTGGAAAATCCAGTCCATCTGGGAACTAAAAATTAAAAAAAAAAAAAAACCATTCCATTGATCCTTATTAAAGGGAAATTTTAAAAGAGAGACCTTCATATCTGGGATTCTGCCTCTGAAAAGTCAACCAACCACAAATAGAAAATTATCAGGAAAAAAAAAATGCCAGATATGTGAGGCTTTTTTTTTTCTTGTCATTATTCTCTGAACAATACCGCATAACAACTATTTACATGACATTTAAATTGTATTAGGTTTTACAAGCAATCTGGAGATTACTCAAAGTATACGGGAGGATTGCAGAGGTTATATGCAAATCCTATGCCATTTTACATAAAGGACTTGAGAACCCATAGATTTTGATATCTTGGAGTCCCAGAACCAATCTCCTATGGATGTAGAGGGATGACTACGATTAGAAAAACAGCACTGTGTCAAAATCTATGGGACACACAGAATTCCACTTCCAATAACAAGAGTAGCTCATATTGTATCAACCCTTCAAAGTTCAAATATATATATATATATATGTATGTGCATATATATATATATATATATTTTTTAATCTAGCTGGATGTAGTGGCAGGCACCTGTAATATCAGTACTTGGGAGGTTGAGACAGGAGGATTACAGATTCAAGACCAGCCTCAGCAACTTATCAAGACTCTCAGCAACCTAGCGAGACCTTGTTTCAAAACAAAAAAATTCAAAAGGGCTGGAGATGTAGCTCAGAGATAGAATGCCCTGGGTTCAATCTCAAGTAACCCCCCCTCCCCTTCAGAAAAAAAAAACCTGATAATCATATACTAGGGAGAAAGCAATGGGACTGGGTGAGTTTCTGAGGGTTTGGGGTTTTTAAAGTAGTATTTTGCCTGAGGCAGGCCCCATTCGATGTCATGGAGCAGTTAGAACTCAGATAGAAAACTGAAGTCTTACTTGTTGTAGAATCAGAAGAGAGTTTGGGGTGACCACAGCAGCTGGAAAAAATGAAGAAGAAAAATCCCAAAAGGAGAACATCACAGAAGGAGGGTTCCAAAGTCAGTGTAAACCCTGCCCACGTCTCTGGCTGGTCCCTAAATTATGTGCAGGGAACAGACTCTGGAAAGCCCAACTAAAGTTCTGACAGCCTGACAGAGGTTTTTGCTGCAGCCCAACTCAAAGGAGACAGAGTTGAGCATTTGGATCCAGCAAAGTTAAGCATCTGCTAAAACAAAAACTCTATTGTTCAGCCTAACAGAACCCCAAGCCTCTACTGTACACAATCTCAAATCCCAGATCCAGAACACAATCCCAAATTACAAGGCGGACAAGAGAAATGCAGCCCACGCTGCAGAAAAACGGACACCCAGTGAACAAAGTTTGACTCTGAGATGGTGCCGACGTCCTCACTGCGCATGTCTTTTTATCCTAATGTGTTGACATCTTGGGGCCTTTCTGATACTGGAAGGGACTGCCCCTCACAGTGTTAGCTAATTCCTAGAGACCACAAAGGACTTGCCGGGAGCGCCCCTCTTATAGGCAAGTCAGCCGGCCCAAAGCCCATGCCCCAAGCGCCTCCTTTATCACACTCACACAGTTCTCACCCACCCCCCTGTTCCCCTGCCCTAGTCACCCGAGGGACAGGGAACAGATAGTGGGGGACAGCTCCTACACCCCTGAAAGTATCCAAACCAGCCAACACTGTACCTGCGTACCTGCCTTGCACAGAAACCATGATAAAGGCCCTTGCCCACCTTGCCTCTCTTTTCCCTCTGCCTCTCAACTGATCTGGTGCTTCCCCAGGTCCCTGGGCCAGAAGAGCTATGCCCCTTCCTCTTGGAAACTGTAACAAGTTGTCTTTTCAAGGGCAATCATCTGACCCAGTGGCCTCACCATGCCTGAGCAATAGCGACTTGTCTTTCAAAACAACACTGAAATTAGAAGACTGTGTGTGTGTGTCTGTGTGTGTGTGTGTGCATGTGTGTGTGTACGTGTATGTGTGTGCATGTGTGTGTGCGCGCGCATATATGTGTGTGTTTAATTTGTACTATGAATTGAACTCAGGGGCATTTTACCTCCTCCAAGCTACACCTCCAGATCTTTTTGTTGTTGTTGTTCTAAATAAGGTCTCTCTCTCTAAATTACTGAGGGCCTTCCTAAGTTGCTGAGCCTGGCCTCAAACTTACAATCCTCCTGTCTCAGCCTCTCAAATACTGGAATTACAGGCATGTGCTATCATAGCTGGCCAAGACAAGGATTATAAGTGTGATCAAGTGAGCAAAGGAAAATATGTTTGCAATGAGTAAACAGATAAATCATCACAGAAGAGAGGTAGAAACTATTAAAAAAAAAAAAATCAAATGGCAATCCTACAACTAAATAATGAAATACCTGAATTACATTTACTGAATTGGAGATGGCAGTAGAAAAAGTTGGTGAACTTGGTTGGGTAAATTCTGTTGATTTATTCCAATGACTTTCAGCTGGAGGTGATTTGGTCCTTAAGGGACATTTGGGAATGTCTGGAGACACCTTTCTTGTCACAACCGAGGGTCATTGTTACTGGCATCTAATGATAGCGGCAAAGATGCACAAAAAAAAAAAAAAAACAGCCTAAAATACAGAAGAAAACACACACGTACAATCATACTCCAGCCCAAAATGCTGGGAGTATAAATCTTGATCTATCATAAAGCAGAAAAACGATTGGGAAAAGGTGATTTGTGGGGAAAAAAAAATAATAATAACATGAGACTAAATACCCACATGAAAAAGTCCCAGAGGAATAAAATCACAATATGGCAGAAAAAGTATTTGAGAAATAATGGCTAAAATTCTACCAAGTTTGTTGAAAGACACAGACTTTCAGATTCAAGCTGGGCATGGTGGTGCATGCATGCCTGTAGTCCCAGGTGTTTGAGAGGCTGAGGCCAGAGGATTACCTAAGCCCACAAATTCAAGACCAGCCTGAGCAACACAGTGAGACTCCATCTAAAAAACAACAATAACATTAACAACAAAAGTCAGAATCAAGAAGCTCAGCAACCCCTAAAGAAATTAAATGAAACAAAACAAAACAAAAATACTTGGGCACGTCATGGTCAAAGTGAGTAACACCAAAGATAAAAGAAAAGTCCTAAAAGCAACCAGAGACGATTAATACACTACATAAAGAAGAACACCCAAATAAATGCTGAATAACTAACTCATCGAGAAATGAGAGGCCAGAAGAGAGAATGTTACTTTCTAAAAACTAACCATCCAGAATTCTACACCTAGTGAAAATATTCACCAATAAGGAAGGCAAAATAGAACAAAATATATATATTTCTAAACATTAAATATAAACATTTCACTACCAGTAAATCTTCCTATGAAAGAAGTCAAATGTAATTCTTTTTTTTTTTTTTTGCAGTACTAGAGATTGAACTCAGGAGCATTCTACCTCCAAGCTACACCCCCAGCCCTATATTTTATTCTTTATTTCAAAACAGGGTCTCATAAGTTGTGGAGGGCCTCACTAAGTAGCTGAGGCTGGCCACGAACCTGGATCCTCCAGTCTCAGCCTCCCAAGTACTGGAATTAAAGCGTGTGCCACCACGCCTGGCACCAAATGTAATTCTTCACACTGAAGGGAAGCGATACAAATGAGAACTCTGATTTTAGGAAGGAACAAAGATCCTCCAAAATATGTGTGATTATAAAAGATATCACTTTCCTCTCTTACTTTCATAAAATACATGTGACTGTCTAAAGCAAAAAAAGAAAAATGTACCATGGGCTTAGACTATATATAGATACACTAACAACTATAGTATGAAGGACTGGAGATAAATTATACAGTTGCAAGATCCTTATAATTTACATGAGGTGGTAAAATATTGACTATAATTAGACTGAAAAGTTAAGAATATGTATTATATTCCCTAGCGCAGCCACCAAAAACAAAAAAAGCAAAGCCAGGCACAGTGGTGCATGCCTATAATCCCAGTACTTGAAAGGCTGAGACAGGAGGGTTGCAGGTTTGAGGGTCAGCCTCAGCAACTTAGTGAGACCCCAACTTAATGAGACCTTGTTTCAAAATTTAAAAAAGGCTGTGGGTATATTTGGGAGGTAGAATGCCTCTAGGTTCAATCCCTAGTACCAAAAAAAAAAAAAAAAAAACTACAAAACATGTAAAGAAGAAATGCTAAAAAGCCAGAGGTAAAATTAAAATTAAGTTCTTGTTAAAACATTCAATTAGCCCAAAGAGCAATGAAAAATAGATGAGACAATCAGAAAGCAGATATCAACATGGTAGACCTAAATCCAAACATTTCAATAACTGTATTAAATGTAAACTGACCAAACATTTCAATTAAAGAGCAGAGATTGTTGGGATGGATGAAAAAGCAAGTGCCAGCTATATGCTGTCTACAAGAAACACATTTTTAAATATAAAGACAAAGAAAGAAATGGATGAAACAAGATATACCATGTAAACCATAAGCATAAGGCAGCTGGAATAGATATGAAAAGTAGACTTCAAGACGAAGAGTAGTACCAGAAATAGAGACAATTCATAAAAATAAGCAGGGCAATTCATCAGGGAAAGACCACAACCATAAAGGTGCAAGTGCCTAGTAGCAAGGCTTCAAAAGACAAGGAGCAAACATTGACAAAAATAGAGAATCAGACAAATCCATTATCCAAATTGGGAATTTTAGCAATAGTGTCCCCCAAATCATCAAATGGCCAGAAATAAATGTAACAAAATTGGAAACTACAGCTGAGGGAAATTAAAGAGAGCCTAAGTGAATGGGGAAATGTGCCATCTTTGTGCACTGGAACACTCAGTGTTTTAAAGATCTTTCTTCAAATGACCTAGATCTTAATACTATCCCATTAAAAATACTTGTAGGATTTTTTTACGTAGAGATTGGCAAGCTGATTCTAAAATGTATACGGAAATGCAAAGAACATAAAATAACCAAATCCATTTTGAGAAAGGACAGAGTTGGAGGACCAACTTCAAGATTTCTTATAAAGCCACAGTAATTGAGACAGTGGGGTACTAGTACAAGGATAAACTAATAGGTTAATGGAAAAAAATAGCGCCTGTAACAGATTGACCTATATATGGTCAATTAATTTTAGACAAAAGTGCCAAAGCAACCCAAAGGAGAAGGAAAGGCTTTTCAACAAATGGTGCTGAATGGCTAGACATTAACAATGTCATATTAGACACAATGTCATCTCCCACCTTACACCATACACTGAAAATTACTTTAGGATAGATAAGAGACCTTCGTGTAAAAGCTAGAACTCTAAAGCTTCCAGAAGAAAACATAGGAAAATATCTTCACACAAAGTGGGTAAGCAGAGATTTCTTAGAGAGGACATGGGAAGCGAGAACCATAAAAGGAAAGAAGCAACAAATTAAACTTCAGCAAAATTAAAAACTTCTGGGGAAAAGACACCATTATAAAAATAAATAAGCAGAGCCAAATGTGGTTGCACATGCCTGTAATTCTAGTTCTTGGGAGGTTGAGACAGGAGTATCACAGGTTGAAGGCCAGCCTCGGCAACTTAGCAAGACTCTCACAACTTAGCAAGATCCTGTCTCAAAATAATAAAGTAAAACAAGTCTGTGGGTTTAGCTCAGAGGTAGAATGCCGCTGAGTTCAATACTCAGTACCAAAAAAATTTTTTTTTAATGAATAAGCAGACCATATCCTAGGAGAAAATATTTGTGAAACATATAGCTAACAAAGAATTTACATCTATGTTGTATAAGTTACATAAACTACTCCTATAAGCCAACAACTAAAGAAAATTAAAAATGTGTAATGGGCAAAATATTGGAATAGACACATCACAAAGGAGGATATATGAATGGCTAATAATCACAGAAAAATATTATTAGTCATCGGGGGATATAAATTCAAAGCAGACTGGAATCCATTGCATTTCCTTCAGAATGGACAAAATTAAAAAGACAGAAGATTACTCCATACCGGTGAGTGTATACAGCAGCTAAACCCTCATACGCTGCTGGTGGGAATGGCATACTCACTTTAGGGAAGAAAAGTCTAGCAGGTCATTTTCCAAGAAAGAAAACATAGCACCCACAATTCTTCCTGAGGCGTTTACCCAAAAAGAACACACACAGGCACGCACACATGCACACACACACTCTAAAGAGACTTGTACGAAATATTCACAGCCGTTTTATTCATAATAGCCCCAAACTGGAAACACACCAGATGTCCATGAATGAACAGATAAACAAACTATGGCACATTCATACAATAGAATACTACCCATCAAAAGATGGGGAGAGAGTCGACTGATACTTGCAATCACACAGATGAATCTCAAAAACACGCAGAAGGAAGGAGGCTTGCCAAAAAACAAGTACGTATCATATGAGCTCATTTATAGGAGATTCAAGACCCTAAGCAACACACCCCAATATTATCATGGCAGGGAAGCACTAAGAAACAGATCACCCCTCCCGGCCTCGCCGCAGATAAAGCCAGGCCAGGGGAGGTCCACAGAAGTGGCTGGGTCCAAGGACGTCCGGGAAAGCTCCTTACAAGCCCATGGAGAGCCAGAAAGGCCTCTTCTACCCACTCTTTGCCTACAATCCCGAAACTCTACTCAAGCATTCTCCTTGCTCTGACCCAGCTCCAGTTCCTTACTTTCCCCAAACCCAAGGGCAATTCCAGGGGCATTAAAGGATGAAAGAATGAATCAAAAGGTTTGGTTTTGTTTGGGGACTAGAGATGACACCTAGAGGCTGAAGCAGGCCTCCAACCTGCAATCCTTCTGTCTCAGCCTCCCAAGTACTGGGATTAGCATGCTCCGTGACATCCGGCCTCCAAAGATGATTTTGACAGGTCTGGGGTGGTGGAGATGCTTGAGCCTCTCCTTGGTAGTTAGTAAACAAATGATGTGAATTTCCAGAATCAAAAGCTTGTTGGCTCTCCTTTCAAAGCCAACTTGAATTCCAGCAGCCACGCCAGCCCCCAGCCGGTGACCTGGGGAAAGGCGGTTCTTGGTAAAGCCAGGAGCATCCGCCAAGATGAAGAGGTCACCTGCCTCGCGTAGGCACAATGACGGAACAGATACCTTGAACTACGGGTCTCATAAATCTTGTTTGGGGTTGGGGGGGGGCTTTCAATTCCCACTGGAAATATGCAAAACGGCCTCTACACTGTAAATCTTCCTTTTCAGTTCTAAGGAGATAAGTTGGACCTATTAACCTTCCGTGTTATTTTCAACTTCATTATTCGAGCCGACATGACGAGAGAGGCGACGGCTCTTTCTGGCAGAGTGCGTGTAAATCGCTTTCTCAAAGGAAATTACTTCTCTGGCCTGGACGTTATTAATCTAAATTCTCCCTTAGTCAAATTGTTGCCCATAATAAATACGGAACGGGCTGTGATACTTATCGAGTGTGCCACACCGTGCGGATGCCGCATCCGTTCCTGACCCCCTTCCACGGAACGAGTCCCGCAGAAAAGGCTGCTCCTCATGGCTCCCTCCGGCCTCAGTCCCCTGATGGTGGGAAGCAGGAGTCAGCTCGACCTTCTCTGACTTGCCTGAAGCACCTCTGTCTCCTGCAACTCCTGAGGACCCTTCTGATGACCTACGCCCTCAGAACATCTTTCAAAGAATACTAGGGCTGGGTGCAGTGGCGTATACCTACCATCCCAGTACTCGGGAGGCTGAGACAGGAGGATTGCAGGTTCAAGGCCAGACTCAGCAACTTAGGAAGACCCTGTTTCAAAATAAAAAGGCCTGGGGGTGTAGCTCAGAGGTAGAGCATCCCTGGGGTCAGTCCCCAGTACCAAAAAGAAGCAGGAAAGATGAAAAAGAGAAAACTGCTAGCGTTGAGTCATCCATCTAGGACTGGCTCTGTCTAGGCATGGTCTGCCCCGCGGTCCAAAGTCAAGGCCTCCCCCATCTTTGGGCAGCCGGTCAGACCCTTTGCTAGTTGTTCATGGGGCTATGGGTTACATTTTTCACAATGCCATTCAAGACCCATTTTTGTTCAGCACCAAAGTCTTTAGAAATCAGACGATTTTCAGGACCCGAGGAGGGGGGTGGGGGTGGGGGCTGCATTTACTGATTTGCATGTAGCCCGGCCCTACATCTAGGAGGGGCCCGGGAGAATCCGTCACAGGAAGCTGCTCATTTCTGACAAGGCAGCCTGAAGGGTGGAGAAACTGCCTGCCATAATGCAGGGGCGGCGGAACACAAGAAGCGTTTTTTCGGTTTCTACTGGGGTTCTTTCCAGGGTAATTACAAGAAGTTTAGAATCCATTCGGGGACTTGTAGTTCATTAAATGAATTTCCATCTGTGTATCCACCACCTAAGAAGCATCGCTTGGTACAATACTCGGGTTTTTATTGTGTACAAGTCAGATTGTTAATCTGCAGCGTGCAGCACTGAAAGGAGCATTTCAATAGCGCCTGATGATGCCAATGAAACTGGGTTTTCATTAGGTCTGCCTCCCGAGCTCCTGAACATTTGAGGGGATGCCAGGATGCAGGAAGGCGCCCGGCACAGCGGAAGGAAGCCCGGCACCAGCTTCCAGAGCGACCCCACCTGTGTCCTCTTCCCAGCGGAGCTGACCCGTGCACCTGGACCACCTCCCCAGCCTGCAGGGGGCGCTGTCGAGCCCCACCCATGTATCTGCCTCTTTGCCATCCCTGCTGAGCCCACTAAGGGCCACTAGAACCCGGCTGGGAGAAGGCAACTCAGGAAGGATTAGCTTCCAGATTCCAAGCATATCCTGGGTCTATTGATTTTATTTAAGGGCTAATGCTCCCAGGGAGGAGGGGGAGGAACGGCAGCTCCGGCTGCTGCTGCAGCACTGTGCTGGTGTCAGACTCGGCCACGGAGCCCTTCAGTGCTAGAAGGAGACCAAAGAGGATGGAAGCCAGCTCTGGCTGCACGCGGTGCTCACTAGGGGCCCCCAGAGCTGGAGTGGGCACCTCGGGGCACTGGTTGAACACAGAGGGAAGGGAGGAGGGAGGGGAAGGAGAACCACGAGCCGCACGCCTGTCCAGCAGCCATGAGTATCTGCAGGTTGCAAAGCACTGGCAGGAGTGAGGGCTCTTCCGTTCCCTTCACTTGAGCGCCAGGCCGCCCGCCCAAGAGGTTTCCATCGTTCTCAACCCGGGCTGGGTATTGGAATCGAGCAAGGAGCTTGTAAATCACACCACTGCTTGGGCCTCAGACCCTTTAACGTCGTCGCTGAGGGTGGGCCCCAGCATCGGTAGTTTGTTGTTGTTGTTGGGGGGGGGGGGGTTGTTGGTTTTTTTGTTTCTGTTTTCTTTCGTTTGGGGGTTTGCTTTGTTTTGTTTTGTTTTTGTGGTACTGGGGATGGAACCCAGGGGCATTCCACCTCCAAGCTACACCCCCAGCCCTATTTTTTATTCTTTATTTTGAAACAGGGTCTCACAAAGTTGCAGAGGGCCTCAAGTTCCCCCAAGGAATGATAATGTGAGGACAGGGCTGAAAATCCTTCAGTTAGATAGTTCCAAAATAGTTTACCCAAAAATAGCCCACGTTGGGGGCACACAAAGGAGGATTGGGGCAAGCTGGTCCCAGGGGTCTCATATGCAATTGGGGACCCAATATACATCGCAACAGCTGCCCACGAACCAGCTCATAAAACACCGGCCCTGCATCACCAAGGGCGCGTGTTCCCAAAAGAGAGCAGCAGGGATATTCGGCGAGAGGGGTGGGCTGAGAAGGCGGCCCCACCACTGCAGGCTGCAAGGTGTTTAACCTGCACGAACCCCAGCGCTCAGCGATCTCACCCACTTGGTGCCAGGAATTCCAGCGCAGACTCCTCCGGGAAGCCTCCTGGACTGATGGAGTGACCAGCAAATGCCATTTCTCTGCGTGCTCCAGCACTCGCTCCCACGTGTGTGCACCCGCTGACAAGTGTCGCTGAATCTCCTAAAAGCGCCATCCCTTCCTGCAGTTTCTCTCTCTTTACATGGCAAGACCCTGGGGGACAGGCACTGAAGCCTCTAACTGTCCACATGCAGCCTTGTCCTTTGTGGATAATGAAGTGAGGCCCTCCACAACTTAGTGAGACCCTGTTTCAAAATAAAGAATAAAAAATAGGGCTGGGGGTGTAGCTTGGAGGTAGAATGCCCCTGGGTTCAATCCCCAGTACCAAAAAAAAAAAAAAAAAACCCACTCAGGACTGGATGTGGTGGCACAGGCCTATAATCTCAGTACTTGGGAAGCTGAGACAGGAGGATCACAGGTTCAAGGCCAGCCTCAGCAACTTAGCAAGACCCTGTTTCCAACTAAAAATTAAAACAGGGCTGAGGGTGTAGATCAGAGAGCATCCCTGGGTTCAAGCTCCAGGACCACCACCACCCCCAAAGAAAATCACTTAACACACAGAGCCTGTGTCTCTAGAATGTTCTGCCATCCCTGAAGGAAACAGGTCAGTCCAGGAAGAGTTAATCCTCCCCCAGTCAGAGGTTAGAAGACGAAGCTCCTGCCGGTGCACAGAGGGGCAGAGAGCATCCGGAGCACAATAAATCCACGCGTGCAGAAGGCCTCTCTCCTCATTTGTTAGTCAGCGATGTGTGAAAATGTTAATGAAGGGAGTTATAATCTATGAGAATCCCACTATTAAAATGTAGTTCACGTCTGAAGGCTTCTGCTTACACACAGCCCGCCATACATCAATCCTTCCTGCGCGCTGCTAATAATAGACGTAATTGCCTCCCTCTGTCTAGCCACCTTCACCCTAGCAATTCGAAGATTTGCTACAACTGTTATTGTAGAAATTATTTTCATGCTATTAACTTTGAGCTTTATTATATGTGTTCTTAAAAGAAAATAAATGCAGAGAGATTGTAAGTATATATCGGGTCCCCGGTGAAAGTATTTTTAAAAATATAACGTGATGACAAAAAGCACTGAAGTAGGGTGATATAATGGTCCCTTCCCTTATTGAAACCTAAATTAGATTCTGCATTGTACAAGTGCAGAAAGGGGTTTCTTTCTTCTCATGGAGAAAATTTCTTCTCTGAAAATGGCAGCACATTGCCTGTTGCAGAATCAGAGGGAGAAATGTTCAGGGGGCCTGTGAAGAACTCGAACACTGCTCCTCCCTCTGGACAATGAGTCCTCCCTCTTCTCTGCAGGTCCTCCTGCTTCACTGTGAGTCCTCCCTCTTCACAGTGGATCCTCCCTCCTCAGCATGAGTCCTCCCTCTTTACTGTAGGTCCTTCCTCTTCACAGTTGGTCCTCCTGCTTCACAGTGGATCCTCCCTCTTCAGTGTGAGTCCTCCATCTTCACTGTAGGTCCTCCCTCCTCACTGTGGATCCTCTCTATTGACTGTGGATCCTCCCACTTCGCTATAGGTCCACCTTCTTCACTGAGGGTCCTCCCTCCTCACTGAGGGTCCTCCCTCCTCACTGTGGGTCCTCCCTCCTCACTGAGGGTCCTCCCTCCTCGATGAGTCCTCCCTCCTCGCTGTGGGTCCTCCCTCCTCGCTGTGAATCCTCCCTCCTCGCTGTGGGTCCTCCCTCCTCACTGTCGGTCCTCCCTCCTGACTGAGGGTCCTCCCTCCTC